>VSMA01000048.1:0-292021 GCA_009194965.1 Coniochaeta sp. 2T2.1
TTCTGGATCCTCTGGGATCTCCAGAGCCCAGGATTCCAAGAAGGAGCGCGCCAATGAGGCAAATATCGTTGAATACAGCTTCGTCGCTGAATCTGTTGACTCGCAGTTAGCCTGGCTCGCAGATACAGGCTCGAGCTGCCACATCGCCGTTCACTCACACGAATTCGCGTCTCTTGACCACAACGCCGCGGTGCCTCCAATCCGTACAGGCGGGGGAGATGTGTTCCCCGAGGGCGTTGGTACTGTCAAGAAGTTAGTCAAGGCTGGGAACCAGTGGCGTATCCTTACCTTGAACAACGTCTACTATTGCCCAGGCTTCTCGAAGAATATCCTATCGCTCCAGAAGCTCTACCTCTCCGGGGGCCACCTCCAGGGCCTGAATCTTATCGGCCCAGACGGAAAGCTCATCGCCACGCTTAATAACGACTTCCTCCTTGAGACGGGTGAATCCCACGAGGAGTGCTACTCCGCGGACGTCAAGGATATCGATCTGGCGCTCTGGCACGCGAGATTGGGCCATATCGGTCACGATTTGATCCGGAAGACAGCCAAGGCAGCGCGGGGGATTACTGCTGACTGCCAGGTTAGCCAGGAAGACCTCATTTGCGTGCCCTGTGAACTGGGACGAAGCTTGCGATACACACCTTCTCGAGGACGTCCTTTGCCGGACTTTGCGGGCGAGGAATGGCATCTTGACTCGATCCAGGTCTCCTACCCAGGCGGGCAGGACGAACTGTACGCCGTTGTTTTCACCGAGGCGAAATACGGCTTCAAGAAGGTCTCTACCTTGGAGACCAAGGACGAGGGACCTTTCACGATCCTGAACTTCCTGCGGGCTGCGAAACGTCAGTGGAAAGTGCCCGTCAAGAGACTCCAGATGGATGGAGGTTTCGAGTTGATTGGACCTCACCTTGGTGAACTGCGCGCGTTTGTGAACGCTGAAGGAATCCAATTGATTGTTTCTGCTCCGTATACGCCTGAACAGAACGGAGTTGCAGAGCGCGCGAATCGCCAGATCGTTGAAATCGCGAGATGTTGGATGATCGCGAGCGAAGCGATTCCTCGGCTCTGGCCGTATTTCCTGGAAACTGCAGTGGACTACGCCAATTTCGTCGTCAATAACAAAACCCAGGGAATCAATAAGACGCCTCACGAAGCCTTCTTCGATGAGAACGATCCAGGAAAGTCTCACACCGTTGATCTCAGCAATTTGCGCACTCCGGGATGTAGGGTTTTCGTTAATATTCCATCTCAGCGGCGCGTGAAGGGCGAAAAATTCCACCCTACCGCGGAGGAGGGACTTCTTCTGGGCTGGAAAGGTCGCTCCAACTACGTCGTCTTCATTCCATCGAGACCTGGCCACTTTCATCAGCAAATCGTCCAGACTTCGAGCCTCACCTTTCACGAAGAAGCAGGCGCTAGGAAAGTCATCTCCGAGACCGAGGAAGAAGCCGGGGACGAGATTATCGCTGATTCTATTACAGTCAAACCCCGAGTCATCAGAACGCTTCCACCCAACGCAAAACGAAGCCGTCAAGACCGTCTGCAAGCCCTCATCGCGGAGACTTGCTACAATATCGCTGAGGCCGCCAATATCGAGCCTCTTACTCTTGTTCAGGCTCTCGCCAGGCCAGACGCCGACGAGTGGAAGAAAGGGCTCTTTGGCGAGTTCCGCAACATGCTCGCAAAGAAGGTCTTCCGCGCGGTCGCCCGCTCCAAGGCAGGGAAGAAGGTGCTCACCGCGCGCCTGGTTTTCAAGCAAAAGCTCAACTCCGACGGCAAGATCGAGAAGCACAAGGTCCGCCTTGTTGCCCGCGGCTTCGAGCAACGAGAGGGGATCGATTATAACGAAACCTTTGCCTCCGTCGCTAAAGCAAACACCTGGCGTATCCTTCTCGCGCTGGCGGCTCTCCTCAACTGGGACGTCCAGCAGCTCGACGTTATTGCGGCCTTCCTCAACGGCGACCTCGAAGAGGAGGTCTTTATCGAGATCCCAGACGGCTTGGCTCTCTTCTTCGAGGAGAATCCATCGGAAAACGATATCGGCTTCAATCCACGCGATGATCAAGTCCTCTTGGTTCTCAGGTCGCTCTACGGGCTCAAGCAAGCGCCTCGCCAGTGGCAGAAGGCGCTCAAGAAGGCGCTTTTAGCCCTGGGCTTCACCCAACTTCGATCAGACAACGCTGTTTTCATCAACTACGCGCGCCGGATCATACTTTGCACTTACGTCGACGATATGTTGCTTCTTGGGCCGGATTCCAACGCAATTCGCGCGTTCAAAGCCGAATTAGCCTACCACTTCGAGATCAAGGACCTGGGAGACGCCAACTACTTCCTGGGCGTACGGATACTTCGAGATCGTCCTAACAAGAAGATCTACCTCCTTCAAGACGCCTTTGCGCAGCGAATTCTCGAGGCAAAAGGCTGGACGCAATTGAAGCCTGCGAAAACACCACTTGCACAGGGATCCTTGATCCACGCAGTTCCGCGCGAGGATACTGCTTCTGCGGCTGAGCGTTTCAAGTACCAATCTCTCGTTGGCTCCGAGCTCTACCTGATGGGCCAGACTCGTCCAGACTACGCCTTCACGCTCTCGGTACTCTCCCGCTTCTGCCACAATCCGTCTGACGATAACTTCAAGCTTGCGGAGCACTCAGCACGTTATCTGAGCGGTTCCCTCACTCTCGCGCTCCTCCTGGGCGGAGAAAACGACTTTCCGGGGCCGGAATGGGACAACGACGCCTTCACGATGGAAGACTCCCTCAGCAAGCCGCACCAACTGCCGGTAAACGTCTGGACTGACAGCGACTGGAAGGGCGACAAGGTTACAGGCAAATCTACGCACTCCTACGTCGTCCAGTTGGGCAAGGTGAACAACGTCGTTTCCTGGCGCTCCAAACGCACGTCAAGAGTTATGCTCTCGTCTACCGAAGCGGAGTATTACGCCCTGGGAAAGGGAGCCCAAGCCGCTCTTTGGATGCGCAGTTTGTTCGCAGAACTGCGTATTCCTGCCACTTTTACGCTCCTGGGCGATAATCAGGGCTCAATCAAGTTGGCAAAGAACCCTGAGTTCCACCAGCGAACTGGGCATATCCCTCTGGAGGAGCACTTCCTGCGCGACGAAATCGAGAGCGGCAGGATCACAATCGAATGGGTGCCTACAGAAGAGCAACTTGCCGATGGACTCACCAAGATTCTCTCTCCTACAGACCACCTGGAGATGGTTAGGAAGCTGGGGTTGGTGGACGTTCTGGCTCAGGGGGTGCGTTTTGACCACCCTGTATAGTGCCAGTTAAGCTGAGTTACCCTGTTCCTTTCTACCACTCGCGTTCTACTGCGATTTATCTGGCTTACTACACTCTCCTGTCCTTACTATTTTGTACGCTTACATCTGTTTTCTGGGCTGACTTCAGGGCTTCTCCCTTTTGGGGGTGTGTGGGAGGAAAAGGATCGAACCCCTGAAATGAGGCTATCGCCAACCCCTGGATCCTGCCAAATTCGAATATCTTCTGCCAAGGCTGGGCGTATTGCGCCACCTACGCAAGGCACGAAGGTTCTGGAAACTGCAGGCCCCTGGAGACGCTACAGCCCTCTGTGTATATAGAGATCCTAAAGTCCCTCAAAATACACGTTTTGGAGGGTTGAACCAGTCAATCGAAAAACTGTTTTCCACAGAATGCTGGGTCCCTTGTATTTATGGCGAGCATTGGTGTTCTCTCAATCCACCTGAGCCAGTGTACCGTGACGCGACCAGCCATTGTCATGTATTGGCAATTCGGGTCGAGTCCGCCGACAACGCCATGTATTGTGTTGTATTTGTGGCACTGTCTCCCGCCGCCATTGGTTATGTACCAAAGGGGTAGACATACTTAAATATATCGAACAAGTCTCGATTAGAGTGTTAAGCCCCGGAATGTGGTACACTATTCCGTATCAAGCAGGTCGGATATGGTGATAGTTTGAGGCTTAATGATATTGAGCCGATAATGGCCGGCAGAGGTTGGTAGTATCAGAAATACCTTCAAATGACCAGTTGACGCAGATGAACCCCCTTTAATTTACAAAGACTCAAAGACCATGTTTATAAGCTACTGCTTAACAACCCCACGTCCGCTCCACGCGCTGCCTACGCATTTTGGCCTCGTATTCCTGTCCGTTCCAGAATTCCTGCTTCCAGCCGTGGCGGCGAGCCCTGGCCTCCGAATACCCGCGCTCTGTCTTATCTTCCTCGAGCGCCTGGTGGACCTTATCGAGTTCCCTGATGAGAGCCTTGTTCTCGAGCCTCTGGCCCTCAAGCTTCCAAACTAGGTGGCTGTTATTGACCTTTGCGATCTCCAGCTGGAGGGCAAGGTCTTTGGTCCGAGCATATCACGGAGGGCACCGTAGGGGGGTAGGTAATGATGTTGTTGTTGCACGAAGTGCGAACTATGGAAGGCGCCGCGGGGCGGTATATGTAGGTAGGGTGTAGGTCACGTGTGGTCACGTGCCGCAGCCCCGTAGCGCACGTACCACAAGGCGCAGGTAGGTGCGGGTATCAACCCGTAACACTACCCCCCTCTCCAAAGAGGCCCTTGCGGTCAGGGGAAGTAAATAAGTACAAGAATCCCGTATGATATCCTCAATTGATCCTCAGAACCTTACAACTGAGCTCAGCTGAATTCAACTGAACTCAACTGAACTTAGGAACCGTCAATATCCCCGCTATTACAGTTCCGCCTACTGTACCGCCTTTTTTATCCGGGTACTACGTCGGGTCGCGGGTATAGTACTGAGTTGGGGATCGAGGATTTGGGTGCACCTTAGCCACAGGGCAAGCCACAGGGCCCCAGCCTCAGAGACAGATAAAAGGGCCATCGCTGGCCTTAGATTGACTTGATCAACAAGCATCCATACACACTCTTTTACTAGTAGGCAGATAGTCTATTATCATGACTTTCATCACACCCTTTTTACCAACGCCCTCGCGAGGCACTTATCTACTTGACTACAACTCTGATTGATCTACTTCAACTGGCATTTCGTTGATCAAGTAACACTGTACATGGATACCATCAGCTTCAGGGTACAGGGACCCTTCAAGTCCAGATCCCTGGGACGCTCATAACCGTCAATATGGAGGTATGCCTCTCGACCTGGATATCTGTTGGTTGGATGAGGTCTTGCGGCCTGCCCCCAGTTCAGTACTATTCGCCGCGGGCGTTGCGCCGCCTTCCGCTATAGGCGGCGTCGCGAGCGTCGACGGCTTCGTTATCTTCCTCTTGAGCTACGGGTGCGGGGGTGGCAGCTCCGGGTAGTCGGCGTAAAAGTCCTAGACCGCTTAGTATATCTAGGGAAGGTCGAGATCGCTAGCTAGCTGCTAGCTCGCGGGGTATCATTTGTATTTAACTAGGTAGTTCCAATGCCCGTTGTTAGCCTGTCCGTAATCCAATATCTCCTCGACGTCCCATAGCTCCTACGGGCGGTCGTCGACGTCGTCGGTATATGAGATCTCCCGTCCCTCGTTAGTACGGACCTCGCGCTACTCTTCCTAGTACGGGAGCCCGGCGACGTACGGCTTAACCTTGCTAACGTAGAAAACGTTATTAACCTTGATATTCGCGGGGAGGCGGAGCTTAACGTTATAGAACGAGGCCTAAGTTACTTCGAACGGCTTCTCGTACCGGGGCGCCAGTCCCTCGTACGGCCGGCCCGTCTTGAGATTTGATATATCGAGTAGTACCCAGTCTCCAGGCTTGTAGATAGGGGCGTCTGCCCTCTTACGGTTGGCCTGTTCCTCGTAACGGTCCTAGGCTTGCCTAGAAAGTACGCGTACGTAGTCCCAGACTATCTAGAATCTGGTTGCTAGTTCCTTAGCTTTGAAGAACTCGGCGCGTTATGTGGTACTATACTGCAAAAGGCAGGTAGATAGTACGGGCTCTGCGCCTATTCGGGGGTTAAAGCCGTAGTTAGCGTAGAATAGGGATACGTCTATCGTTTCGGAGACGGCGTTATTGCCCGCGAACTCCGCTAGCGGGAGCCAATCGACCTAGTCGTCCTACGCCTAGTTGATATAGAGCCGGAGAAACTGCTTAAGTTCGGCGTTAATCCGCTCGGTCTGGCCGTTAGTCTCCGGGTAGTAGCCGGACGACGGCTTTAGCGTAGTTCCGAGCGCCTAGGATAGCGCCCTCTAGAACGCGGATACGAACTGTATTCCTCTATCGGAGACGATAGTTTCCGGTAAACCGTAGAGGTAGTAAACCCTACCTATAAACTACCTAACTATCTCCTCTACCGATAGCGACTATATTAGGATATAATAGCGTATCTTAGTAAGCCGGTCTACTACTACTATAATGTAGTTATAAACCGCGTTGCCGCGTTTGTAGTCCGGAAGAGGAGTAATATAGTCCACCGAGATATCCCTCTACGGCGTTATCGGGACGGGAAGCGGCTTGAGGAAGCCTACGGCTACGGAGTGCGACTTCTTCGTTTTAGTACAAAAGAAGCAGCCGTGTCACGGGACTGTCAGGCTGAGAGCGGAGTAAGGCTAAACAGATGGTATTTGCTACGGACAGACTCAATCCCGTGGTTGCGGGCAGGCTGATGATAAGACGTAGCTCGAAGAGCTACAAAATATAATGGACAGAATCAATATAAAGATATTTCTTTGTCGCGGGCCCGCACTAGGCCTACCACGTGACAGGGTCACGTGGCTCAATTACCTGGGGCCTCAGCGCCGTGACAGTACTCCCCTCCTCTAGGGCGGAGCTCCGACGACGCAGTTACGGTCTGGGCTTGTTCGGGTACCGGCGGTGAAAGTTGCGGACGATCTCCTGTGCGTTCTCCAGGTGCTCGGCGGGTGCTTCGGTGGGATCGTCGTATCCAACCCACTTGACAGTATACTTTAACCGAGGGCCGCCCCGGCCTCTCCTCTCCCAGCGGGAGTCCAGGATGTCCTCGACCTCGAATTCTTCGATGCCGTCCACCTCCACTGGGGGAGGAGGAGCATGGCACTGACCAGGCAAGGGATCGGTGGCAGCGGGTCGGAGCAGGCTGACATGAAAGACAGGGTGTATCCTCATAGACGCAGGCAGCTCCAGACGGTAGGCATACGGGCTGACGACTTCGGCGATCCTGAACGGTCCGAGTAGTTTCCAGTCGAGCTTCTTCTGCGGTCGGGCAGTCTTAATATTGCGGGCGTCTAGCCACACTTCCTGGCCTTCTTGGTAACGGCGGGCAGGTCTCCTTTTCCGGTTGGCGTACTCCTCTTGGCGGGCTTGGGCGAGACAGATCTCGGATTGCAGGTACTCGTGGATCGTTTTCATCTTGAGGACCAACTCCTCAGAGTCGCGAGCGGCGCGCTGTGGTCCAGGCTGTACAGGTTCGAATCCTAGGCGGGGGTGGAAGCCGTAATTGGCGAAGAACGGTGTCGTGCCGGTGCTCTCGTTGATGGCGTTATTCAGGGCGAACTCGGCAAGGGGTAGCCATCTCGACCAGTCGTCTTGGAGGTAAGAGACCTGACCACGCAGGTACTGTTCCAGGAAAGCGTTCGCGATCTCGGTCTGGCCATCTGTCTCCGGGTGGTATGCAGTCGATAGCAGGGCTTTGATTCCTAGGCGGCGGATCAGGTGCCTCCAGAACGCGGACACGAATTGGGCTCCACGGTCGGAAACAATTGTCTTGGGGAGGCCATGTATCTTCCAGACATGCTTGGTGTACAGGCGGGCGACTTCCTCGGCATCACAGGTTCCTTTGCAAGCTATGAAGTGCTTCATCTTCGTCAGACGGTCTACTACGACGAGGATCGCGTCGTACCCATCGCTTTCGGGTAGGTGTGTGATGAAGTCCATGGAGATATCCTGCCAGGCTCGGTCGGGAATCGGTAAAGGTTTGAGTACCCCCTGGCGTGCTTCTCTGGAGACGGTGCTTCGCTTGCAGGTGTGGCAGTTTCTGACCCATCGCTCGATATAGGATAGCATACCCGGCCAGTAGTATTCTCTCGAAATGGCCTCGTAAGTTCTCGCTCGGCCCATGTGTCCGGTGACCGGGCTCTCGTGGTACGAGCGTACAAGCTCAGCGAGCAGTTCTTGATGTTCAGGGACGTACAGCCGGTCTCGATAGTACAGGTATCCGTGTCTGTTCTCGCACTCGGCTAGGGTGATACGCGGGTGGCGGGCGTGGTTCTCCTCTAGGGCCTTCAGTATGGACCGTAGTGTTTCGTCGGACTCGTACCCTTGTTCGAACAGTGCTTTCACCGGTGGGGGCAGTAACGGAGCAGTTCTCTCTCGTGAGCGGACGGGGCGGACTGGCTCAGGGTCTGGTTCCGTGGCTGCGGTCTCTGGTCTCCTTGTGCTTGAGCGTGTCGTAGCTCTTAGCTGTACTGGTTCCTCTGTGAATCTGACTCGTCTCTTGCTGGGCGGGGTGGGTTCCTCGAAGTTGTGGCTCTTCAGTACTACCTGGCTCTGGTGTAGCAGGCGCTCATCTCCCTCCTTCGGGAGGTCCTCTGACCTCCTGGTCAGAGCGTCAGGCTTCGCTCCTTGTTTGCCGGGACGGTAAGTAATCTTGAAGTTGAACCTGGAGAGGAATTCGGACCAGCGGGCTTGTCTGCGGTTCAGGAGTTTCGTCGTCGTGAAGTATTCTAGGTTCCGGTGGTCTGTAATGACCTTGATCGGGGAGCTCGTTCCCTCCAGTTCCGGGCGCCATTCCTCGAAACAGCGAATAATTGCCAGGAGTTCCTTATCGTAGATCTCGTAGTTACACTCCGTTACCGAGTGCTTCTTTGAGAAGAAAGCAACAGGCCGTAAAATGCCGTCATCGCCGTACTGCGATAGCACACCGGCCGACACGAAATCGGAAGCGTCGGTTTCCAAGATGATCTCTCTTTCCCAATCGAACGGGGCCAGGACGGGCGCGGTCGTGAAAGCAGTCTTCAGTCGGTTGAATGCCTCTTCGCAGTTCTTATCCCAGTTGAACTTCACCCCCTTCTTAGTGAGGTTGACTAGCGGGGCGATGATCTTCGAGAACCCTTGGATGAAGCGTCGGTAGAAGTTCCCGAAGCCGATAAAGGCTTGTACATCGGTCAGGCAGGCGGGCGTTTTCCAGTTGACGATCGTCTCGATCTTCTTCGGGTCCATCTGGATTCCTTCTCGGCCCACGATCACTCCGAGGAAGGTGGTCTTGTCCTGGAAGAACTCGCACTTCTGGATCTTGGCGTACAAGCCGGCTTCTCGCAGGGCCGCGAGGACCTTCCTTACATGAGCGATGTGCTCCTTTCTCGTGCGACTGTAAATCAGGATATCATCTAGGTAGGCTGTGCAGAAAACGTCTAGGTACTCTCGCAGGGTGTCGTTAATAAACCTCTGGAAGGTTGCTGGCGCTGCGGTCAGGCCGAACGGCATAACGAGTGACTCGAACAGGCCGAACCGGGTACGGAAAGCCGTCAGGTATTCTTGTCCTTCCTTGATACGGATGTTGTTGAACGCAGAGATAATGTCGATCTTCGTGTAGTACATCATCCCTTTCAAGTTGCTGAGGGATTCCTTCGTTAGCGGCAGGGGGTAGCGGTCCTTGACGGAGATGTTGTTCAGCGCACGGTAGTCCACACAGAAGCGGAGTCCTCCTCCTGGTTTCTTGACGAAGAGTACTGGCGAGGCAGCAGGAGACGAGCTGGGTCGGATGAAGCCTTTCTTTAGGTTATCCTCAAGCCATTCCTTAAGGGCCCTCAGCTCGTCGCGGGACATCGGGTACAGAGGTCCAAAGGGCGGTGTCGCTCCCTCAATAAGCTTGATCTCGTGGTCGTACCGACGGTGTGGCGGTAGCTTGTCTGCTTCCTTCGGGGAAAAGACGTCACGGAAGTCTCGAAGCTCTAGTGGCAGTAGTTCTTCCAGGTCCGGTGCGTCGTGTTGGCTAAGCTGTTGTTCTATGTCTTCTATGGTGACAGAAAACATCTGGTAGTTCCTTCGGGCGTACGCTGAGCAGGCTCGCATTGAAACTTCTGCGATATCCATGTGTTCTAGTCCGGTGGGGCGGGGCGGTAGGTAGGTCGGGCGGTCTCTTTTCGGCACGTCGTGCAATGCTCTGATCTTGGACGGGCGGGCGGGGGTGTTGCAGTTCTTCTGGCAGTACTGGCTGTCAAAGGTGAAGGTATGGCTGGCGAACCCGACCCTCGGGTCGTGTTCCTTTAGCCATGGCATTCCTAGTATGACGGGGTAATACGCTAGCTGCGTGACGTATAGTCTGATCTCTTTCTCGAAGTGGTCCTCAATCCTCAGGCTGGTGATAACATAGTGGGTGACCTTCCCACTCTCGGATTCTCGGCCGTCAAAGACCTCCAGGGCGAACGGTCTCTTCAGTTTCTTTAGCGGGAGCTCGTGGCTCTCGGCCCAGCTCTGGTCAACAAATCCCTTTCCTTCGGCGCCAGAGTCGGCTAAGGCGTAGGTAGGCAGTTTCCGGTCTCCTAATTCCAGGGTGGCGGGTAATATCATTAGGTGGGATCTCATGTCCTCTTCTTCGCGGACCGAGAGACCCTTGACGGCGGCAGCAGAGATCTTCAGCGTTCTTAGTGCGCGGTTCGGTTGGTGTCGTGTTGTGCGCTCTATAGGAGCCTGTGTGCGACTTAACGCAGGCTCGCTCCGTTTACCGAGACCTCAATGCTCGGCTGCGGGCTGCGGGATCTGGACGAGGACAAGCTGGCGGGGGAACCGGAACGGGCCACTCTGGCTTGTAGGCGGGAGCGAGTATCGGGGTGGGGGCAATCGGCAACGCGGTGGCTCTGAGAACCGCAACGGAAGCATTCTCCTCTCTCTCGTCGGCCTCCAGGGACGAACCGTGACCCTCGCTGCGCGCTGAGGTCCATAGGCTCGCCGCGTTCGGCCCTCGTCTCCGGTCCCTTCGCGGGCGGGGAGATGGTCTGCGGCCGGTTGGTGCTCGGGGCCGGGGCGGTGTAAGATCTTCCAAGGGTCGGCACGGGTTGGTTAAAGCGTTGACGGCGGTTTTCTAGATTCTGTAGGAAGGCAGCGTACTGGTGATATTCCCGACTGGGCGGTTCGTGGTGAAGCAGCATGCTACGCAGTTCTCGGGAGATGGCTTGTTCTAGGAGCGTCGGTAGGGCTTCTTCTGACATCTGTCCCTCGAGGGCGAGGCGCTGGAATTCGGCGAAGAACGTGCTGAAGTCCTTGTTTGATTGGCGCAGGCGGAAGAGGTCGTTTCGGGCATTGTTGACGAGGTTCGGGTCTCCAAAGGCGCGGTCCAGCTGGTCCAGGATCTTGTCGTAGTCGGAAAGCTGACAGACGCCTTCCTTGATGTGCGGGAGAATCTGGGCATAGGCAGGGCCCTTCAGTCGGTTGGTAACATAGGCCATACGGCTCTGGGGTGTGGGGAAGCGGTCGCGGTTAGCCTTCATCTTCTCGTGTATCTGGGAGACGAAGCGGCGTAGGTCCTTGCGTTCTCCTTCGAACTTGTCGGGGTCAGGGAGTCTCTCGGACAGGCGCTGGGAGCCATTGGATTGTGTGTCGACGGGGGTGTTGGTTCCGGGGGTAGTGACGAGTGCCGGTACGGTGACGGTAGCGGTCTGCGACTTAGCTCGGTGTTCGGCGAGGACTCGTCCCGCTTTGGCTTCGATAAGAAGATCCCGGAGCTTATCCAGTTCCTTCTCCTGATAGTTGGCGACTGCGTTGGAGCTCGTCAGCTCCTTCTGTAAGCGCTGGGTTTCCTCTTCTAGTTCCAAGATCCTCTGGCCTTGCTGTTCGATCTTGGCGTAGACTTCCTGGTCGTCGGTCTCCTTCCGGGCGATATAGTCGTAAGCCAGGCGGAAATACTCGTACCATTGGGAAATATGCCCCATTACGTGGGCGGCAAAGGACTCGTCGTCTTCCGGCAGGAACGGTGGTAGCGGGCGGTTCGCCATTGCAGCAGTAGTGATGGCGGTAGGGGTAGGAGCTACGTAATGTCACGGGACTGTCAGGCTGAGAGCGGAGTAAGGCTAAACAGATGGTATTTGCTACGGACAGACTCAATCCCGTGGTTGCGGGCAGGCTGATGATAAGACGTAGCTCGAAGAGCTACAAAATATAATGGACAGAATCAATATAAAGATATTTCTTTGTCGCGGGCCCGCACTAGGCCTACCACGTGACAGGGTCACGTGGCTCAATTACCTGGGGCCTCAGCGCCGTGACACGTAGTAGCTTCCCGCGGGCTTCGTACTAGGCGAGGTCTCCGACGACGGGGCGTAGAACGAGAACGGCTAGTTTATCTAGAACGACTAGGGAAATAGGGAGCTCTCCTACTAAATCGCGTAGGAGGGTTCGGTTAGGCAAAGAATAGAGGAAGAGTGTAATAGGGTGGTACGTATTCTATTCGAATACGTAGGCCAAAGAAGAATCTATCTTCAGATGGGGAAAGGAAAATGGGGGTGGGTTTCCTCCGTAGGTACGGAGGGCGTTATTTAACTGCGGAGCGGAATAAAGGAAACTCCGGCTCCGCACCCCTGGGCGGTCAGACCTGGCAATAGGCCAGGTCCATTCCCAGGCACCAGCCTGTCACATACCCCTTCCTCCCTCTTAGCGGGGCGGAATTCCCGCACCCCCGGGGCCTGCAAAAATAGCCCGGGGCTGGAGGCGTCATTTTCTAGAGCCGGAATCGTTACTTCGAACGCCCTACGCCGCCCGGAGTTCTGCCGCACCCAATTGACTTATCTCTCACCCGCACCGCCGTTCCCCAAACAGTCCCTCGTCGAACAAGCAACCTCTCGGCCCCCCCCCCCCCCCCCCCCCCCGCCGACCTCGACTACTACCCCAACCTCAACTACCACCGCCCCCCCCTTAATAACAACAATATGGCTCGCAGCAGCCGTAACGTCGCCGCCCCCAAGGAGGAGTACGACGACGCCGGCGAGGAGCTCTCCGCGCCCTACGCCAGATACGTCTGGTACATAACTAACGCTAATAGCGATAGCAAGCCCTTCTACCGGCGCCGGGCCGGCCGGACTTCGTACGGCCGCTATACGGCCCTATACTAGTAGTACCTCGTCCCTGGTAAGTAACCCCTCTACCCCTAACCTGTCTAATACTAACGCCCTATAGCCGACGACGACGTTACCGCTATCGCCGCCGCTGTTGCCGTCTATACGGCCGCCCTCCTCCCCGCTAGCCGCCGACGTTCGGAGGCCTTAAAGGTCGCCTATACCCAGTAGCTGGCCTACAAGGCTATAAAGGCGGCTACGGTTGAGGAGGGGCCGGTGAAAGAGGAGAAGCCCGCTACTACCCCCTCCCCCAAGAAGAATAAGCCGTAAGTCCATCCATCCCTCGCTCTTCCCGCCCCTACCCTCGATCGATACATACTGACGTAACCCTCCGTAGTACCTCGGCCGCCCCCGCTACCCCTGCTACCCCCGCTACCGAGATCGCTTCTGCCGTAGCCGCCGCCCTTAGTCCTATCCTCGCGCAGATTACGGCCGGCCTTGCCTCCCTAGCGGCGCGTACTCCGAAGCGCCGGCGCGACTCCACCTCTCCGTCGGAGTCCTCTTTAGAGGAGGACTCCTCGTCGGAGGAGGAGTCGTCCGGCGCGGAGGAGCGCGCCCGCTAGCGGAAGAAGGGCAAGGGCAAGGGCAAGGACAAGAAGGAGGAGAAGAAGAAGAAGAAAAGGAGGAAGTACTAGTCCCCGGTACTCCCTTTCCGTTGCGGTATCTTGTTTTTAGACGTTCTTAGGTTCCTGCCCCCTAGGTATTAACGTCGTTAGGCCGTCGCGCCTTCCCCCGTTCCTGTTTGAACTAACTATACTCGTGAACCGGACTATCGTAAAGTACGGCGTCGCCGAATACCTATTCGAACGTATCTAACGCCGTAGTCTCCGCTACTTCTTCTAAAGGTTCCTACGTCGGTTCTTAATAGCCTCGCTACTTAACTAGTACCTTACGGAACGTACCCCGGCCTCGCCTTATAATCGTCGCGTATAGGACTTCTTCTACGGCGAACTCGGGGTTCCCTAGATCCCCTAAGATGGGCGGAGGCTGCTCGTCCTGCCTCTCCTAACCGGGTAGAAGGTCCTCTACGGCCCTTTGCAAGACGTCGACGTAAAAGCGGTTATAAATCCCCGTAGGTAGCCCGCTAAGTTCTACCGTATACGAGCCCGCCAGCTTCGCTACTATATACTTGCCGTATACCTAGTCTAGCTTCTTCTTCGGTCGGGGGGTTTTGTAGTTGCGGAGATCGAGCCAAACTTTGTCCCCGACCCTGAACGACTCTACGGGCTGTCGGCGACGGTTGGCATTTTCTTCCTGCCGTACCTGCGCCGCGGCTACTACCGCTTGGATAAACGCCGTAGTCTCGTGAATATGAGAGAGAAACTCTTCTGCTTTTCTCTCCGGCGAGCTAAGGCGGCTTTGCGGCTTGTCGATCTTTAAGGGGCTGATATAGTAGCCGTAGGTAGCGAAAAAAGGGGATAGTCCGGTGGAAGAGCTATCCCGGTTATTGATAGCTAGCTAGGCTACGGGTAACTAGCCCGCCTAGTCGGATTAGGCGAAGTTGATATACGCCCGTAGGTATACTTGTATTTCCTGGTTTATCCTCTTTGTAGCCCCGTCGGTCTCCGGGTGGTATACGGTACTTAGCTGCTGCTCGACCTTCGTTAGGTGATATAGGCGGCGCTAGAACCTCCCGACCTAGTTCGACCCCCGGTTACTAGTAATAGCTTTTGGTAGCCTGTAGAAACGGAAGTACGACTAAAGGAAACGCTCCGCGTAGGCCTTCGTATCTATAGACGCTATAGCTTCGAGCGTAACGGCTTTATTTAACCTGTCGGTTATGATCTATAGGTACCGGGTACTATCTTTCCCGGATGCGGGCAGTTCCGTGATAAAGTCTATGGAGAGCTCCTAGAAGTACCTATCCGCTATCGGGAGAGGTTTCAGGAGGCCTCGTCTGAGGCCGCGGTAAACTTTCCCTCTTCCGCAGACGTCGCAGTTGCAGACGAACTGGCGGAGCTGACGTTAGAGGATCGGCTAGTACTAATCCCTAATAAGGATCGCGCTTAGCCCGTCCTTCCCTGGGTATCTTGTAACTGCGGCGTCGTATAAGCGTTAGATGATCCTAGTGCGGAGGAGATAGTCGTAGGCGGGGACCCCTTCCTGGTTTGTCGAACTGCCTAGTACCTATAATCTCCCTCGGTAAGTTAGACAGCCCGCGTGGTCGATAATATAGTCGGAGGGCTAGATCTTTAGCCCGAGGCCCGGAGGGAACGCCCGCCCCTTGTCACGAGTGGCGCAATACCTACAGAGACAGAGCTACTGTAATGGGTAGAATACGTATAGTGATATTCGAGGTGAGGAAAAAAGAAGGAACTATCTACTGACGCGGGGATTACGATGGAAGAGACAAGGGTAGGGAGACAGAGAAGCAGGGTTACTTGGGGAGCTTAGTAATAGTAATAAAGAAGGAGACGAGACATAAGAGAAGGAGGCAGTCAAGATTCCGGGAAGACAGGAGGACTTTTTAGAGAAGGAACACACTTTTTTAGACACCTTTAACCTTCACGAACGCAGAATATAGAGACCAGCACCTTTTTCCTTTTATGGAACGCCCGTTAAAAACAATCACTACTTTTCTTCATTGATTCTTATACTATTCGTTCTGATTAGTCCAGTACAATTAGCTGTATACTTGCTACGTGTATCTTCGAAGAACAGTTCAATATCGAAGCTTTCGACTGACAGAGACTTATACGGAGCTATACTTTCGTAACACACCTCCAACATCTTCTACAACTCCGCACCACTCCATAGGGCAACCCGGCCCGCCTAATCAGTCGTCGACAACTATCTAGAGACGTATACTGTCTCTGCGAGACGACAATCAAGGAACACCTACTGGGCCCCAGGAACCAGACTACTCCTGGGTGGCGACCTCAATACCATTACAACGTTCAGTCGGCTCACCTCGCTCCGCAAGGTTCGCCTTGTCTTGGTGTGTTTTGGCTGTCCCGTTCTCAATAGCGACCCCGGCAGGACTTTCATTTCGAGCAACATTTGCCATTATTCCAGCTAAGTTAAAACTCCTTTTCTTATAAGTCAAACCCCTTTACCCTCTTTTCCTAAAGTTATAATCGGTGGCTAGTAGCTATAGGGACTTACAGACAACATTGTTGTACACGAGTGATCAATGAGCAAAGAGGAGAGAAGTGGCGAAGGCCAAAAACCCTGAAAGTGCTAAGAAAAGTCGCGAAATGAGCTAAAAGCGTCAACTCCGGACGAAAAGCAACCAGAGCAAGGGGCAGAGACCTGAACGGGCTGATCAGTAGTCAGGCGACCGTGTCAGATGTCTTCAGACCCTTGAATAAGAAACAGAGAGAGAGAAAGATAAGGATCGGGAAGATGAGATATTGAGAACAATTTCCGAGAAGAGACGAGAAGGAAAAAGGAGCCCCAACAGATTTGAGAGATGGATTCGTTTTCAAGAGAACAGTATGATCAGGCCGGAAAGTACCGGGCCAACAGTTCAAGAAAGAGGCAAGCGGCGGTATGCAGACCGACGGCAATTGGCCTAAGAGAGGGACTCTACCAGGAGTTGGGGACGGCGAAGATACAGCTCACAAAGCTCGGCTCGAGAGTTATCTGCGGATTACTGACAGCAAAAGAGATTGTTGAGGCGAGAGGAAGAGTCCTCTTGCGCAGCCTATCCCTGAACTGGAAGAGAGTCCAAGAGACGTGGATTTTTGAATCTTCTTTTTATTTAAGTTTGATATTCGGATCTTTCCCGATCACAGTTTCCTTTTCGTTTTCAATGGCAACCTCATCCTCAAGCAAGCCGGCAACCTCGTCGAACTACCAAGTACGGGCAAGCATCAACTCGAGGAAACAACCGAGCGATCCGACTGATCACAAAGGACGAGCCCCAGGGCCCAGGAGAGCGGCATCGCTGGGGAGCAGCAAGGCCCTAGAGGAACTCCAACCCCTAGCCGTTCCGGTCCAACCCTTAGCAGCAACCAGCATTTCAGACGGCCTGACGCCAAACTCCGATCAGGAGACTTTCCTACCGTTAGTGATCAGTTCACCAGTCAAGACAAGAGAACTCGACAAAAACAACCCCGCTTTCACAACCTATCGATCGAATAAGTCGGAGTCATCCCGAGACAGTTCCCCCAGTCGACCCCCCTTTAATCAGACGAGTATCAACAAGGCCTAGCAAACACCAGAAACAAAACAAAAACAACAGGACTCGACTGATCAGAGGATCACCGAAGTCATGGATCCCCTACAGACGTAACCAGTTACTATGAGCCAGGCAAGTATCGCGAACCTAATTGCCAATACGCTCAAGTCTATCACCGTCAAAACCCAAGGTACGATGCTGATTACTAAGAAGTTCGATGGGAGAGGTGTCTCCGACTTCTTAGAAGACTTTGAGCTTCGAGCGAAGTTATCCGGCGTAACGGAAGACGAGGATCTTTGCAACTGGATACTGGCTTACAGTCAAGGAACGGGTGTCCATTCTCGTGTTAAGATTTGTATGGAATTGAGAAATTGGCCTGCAGTCAAAGTTTGCTTGAAGGAAACCTTCAAAATCCAGGATGCAAAGCAGGCTTGGACATATGCCGAGCAACTCGACGATATCTTTTCCAAAGGGATTCGGTCCAAACCCAAGGAGATTTCTCACGCCCTTGAGAAAGTCAACGTCCTGATCAGACGAGCCCAGAAAGACAAAAAGGGAGTCGACTCCCAAGGAACAGCTAAGAGGTTCTACAAGATGCTCGACACCGAATGGCGCAAGACTCTTCGCAACTACTTCCGGACTACCGAATACGCTTGGGACCAAGTTCCGTAGCCAGTGTTCTTCAAACGAGTAAGCGAACTCGTTGAAGAAGAAATGGTAGACGAGCTGAACGACCGCTTGAACAATGCCGAGAACAAGTCCGCAGCGATCAAGCACATCATCGAGGGTGAGGCTAGGGATTACTCTTCCGAGGATTCCGAATTTCACAGCGAAAAAGAGGCCTTTCGACCTCGACGCCGGGAAGTACATCCGAAACCCCCAAGGAATCAGCACCGGGCTGATCAGCCTCAAGACTTCGCCAGGGAGTCCGATAAACAGACAGAAGCTATCCAGGCCTTGACCCAGTCCCTCGAGAAGATGCAGATCAACAACGCCAAAGTCGACAATCTCGAAGCCACCATAGGACGGCTGCAAGGTATGCTCAGCAGTTTGAACCAGACAGGAAGACCCTACAACGGAGAGGCCCTCACAGGACGGCAAGTGCACTCCAATATGGCTCAATCAACGATCCCAGTATACCAAGCAGGAGCAGTCCGTCATGATCAGGCCCAGCAACGATACGGCAACTATGGACAACAGCAGTCAAGGACTTTCCAAGCCAATCAGAACCGCTTCGGAGGGCTCATGACCCAAAGGTGCTACTTCTGCGGCGGCCAAGGACACATTACGTCGACATGCAATACAATGAGCGAGTTCAGAGCTCGAGGGCTATATCACAGACGTATGGGTCGCAACTACGTTGGGTTTCACAACGAACAGGGCCGAGAGATACCTTCAGACATTTTCGGTACGAAGTACTTGCACCGCCAAGACAAGTTGATATTGGCCGTCGCTGCCGCTGATCAGTTGCCTCAGTATGACGTTTTCGCGACAGAGAACCCAGGTCTGAAACCAGAATTCGAAATGCTCGAAGGATGGTACCGGCCAGAGGGACAAAGCACTGCGATTCCCATTGGACAATTCTCCAGGCCAGGAGCCAAGGTGCCACAGCCTAGTGAACAGACTGTTCAGTCAGCCAATGTGAGAGTTCTGATGGGAGACGTGGGAATCATCAACTATTGCAACCCTCAGGACATCGAGTATGAACATATTCCAGTACCGGGAGAAGACGCTATCGAAGTTGTTCCACGACTCGAAGGTCCGCGCGTTATCTTTGCACAGATGGGCAGGCAAGAGGCAGAAAGCGTGGCGCGCAAACGAAGAGCCATAAGAGCGAATCCGGACCACGTTCGGATCGAAGACGTGACAGACGAACCTTCGGTGCTAGACAGCAACAAGAAAGCGCCAGATACGGCAATGGCCGGGACTGATCAGCACCCCTTCTCCTTTGTACCACCACCAAACTTGCCAATAATGGCGACTGTCGAAAATGAACCCGAGCGAGCGACAGAGGAGCCTATCTTCGTGCCAGAGGAACCAGTGAGGATCATCAAAAACCCTGTGCCTGTCGAGGAACGCCGACAGAGGCTTCGAGGACTATCGGCAAGCAATGATCAGCCGACTTCCGAGAAGAAACGGCTAGTCGAGCCTATCGATCCAGTTATGGAAGCCATCAAACGTACTATCGACGAGCAATTGTCTATGAAGCTCAAGATTCCATTGGCAGATATTGTTGCTATGTGTCCTTCGTTTATCGACCAATACGTCTACTGCCTCAAGTCAAAGGTCGACGCAAGAGAGACAGTCTTTATCGACGGAACGCGTCCCTACCACCCAGTCTTATCGACCAAGCCTAAGGAGAACCATATGGCGCTGATCACATACTATGGCGACGAGGACTTAGTAGTAGCAGATATCCCGATCCTCCCAGGGACTTATACTGAACCAGAAATAAGCACAATGGTCTCTACTTTCGTAGCAAGTCTATTCAGCAGCCTTGGGACGCCTTACTTACGGAATGAAAGGAGAGCTACTATTATTAGGAGCCTTCCAGTCATATACGTGCGCGTAGGTGCTGACGAAACTGCTGAGTTCATCAGAGGTATTATCGATACTGGGTCTGAAGTCAATATCATGCCAGAAGAATACGTCTATGACAACGGCCTGGTGATCATCCCACTCGAAGAAGTAATCAACTCCAAGGGTATTCACGCGTCAGTAATTCCCTTCTGCGGGAGAGTTACAGAGAGGGTGTATATTGCTGGGAGATGGACCGTCTGTGAGTTCATGGTGATGCCAAGGGGGCACATGAATGCGATAATCCTTCTAGGGATGGCTTTCATTTCAGATACCCAACTGAGCTTTCAGTGGGTGACTGATCAGCAAGACAACCGTTCTATGAGAGCAAATTTCGTTATGGGAAGCACCCGGATGATTGTTACTTGCCAGTCAGATGTGACGGCAACCCAAGTCCAAGGAGCACGCATGACAGGTTCAAAAAACCGACTACCAGCACCTTTGTAGGGCTAGTTGCTGGTACGACAGTAGGAGTCCCTGGCTGGGTGGATTTGGAGGAAGGTGATCAGGCGTTTGGAATGATTTCGGAAGAAGAAGCGGCGGCAATGGAACGGATATTGGAGCCATACACAGGACCGGTTTTGTTCTCAGGGATGGCGCAGGCTGCAGATGCTATGGATGAGTTCTGCAGATGCACGTGCGGAAAACACACTTCGAAAAAGAGAAAGATCAAAAAGTGCAGGGTTCGGGAGCTACAGTCTTATACGATATACAAGACGAAGGCGAACAAGGTGAATCCTGTGGACGACGAGCCTTCAGACGGGACGGTCCCAGAAGGTAAGACAGAATGGAAGAAGGAAAAATGGGAGGCGGTGAAAGACAAGCTGCAATGGGGCAGCGAGTGGGACGAATATGTTGTGCCCCGGTTCTCAGAACTGATCAGAGGGTTCCGGTTGACTCTAGAACGATTGAAAGAGATTCTGGATACTGTGCAAAACACTCTCACTTCCAGAGAGACGGAGCTGTTTACACACATTCTCTACGCGAGAGAAAAGGCACTTGCTTGGGACTTCAAGGATATGGGGAAAATCGACGAGGCAATCATGCCGGCTCAGGTGATCAGGACAATCCCACACAAGGCGTGGCAAACTCCCAACATCAACATTCCCAGGGCTCTAGTACCTCGAGCGTTGGACATCATCCGGGAACGATTGGCAAAGGGCGTCATCGAAGAGAGCCATGGAGCGTACAGGAACCCCTGGTTCTTGGTACAGAAAAAGGACGGCGGCCTTCGACTGATCAACAATGCGAGGAAGTACAACGCCATGACAATACGCGATGCGTTGATCCCAACGGGTTCCGAGGAAATTGCCGAGGAATTCAGTGTCAATAAGATATTGACGTTTATGGACCTCTTCTTAGGATATGATCAGGTGGCACTACACCCTTTGAGCAGAGATATAACGACGTTTCTCATACCAATCGGCTTGTTCCGAATGTGCACCCTTCCGATGGGAGCTACCAACTCGCCGGTACAGTTCCTCAGAGCGGTGATGCGGATTTTATACGACTTGATCCCACATGTGTGCCGCCCGTTCATGGATGATATTGGCGTTAAGGGACCAGAATCGACCTTTGAAGACGAGGAAGCGATGCCGGGATTGCGCAAGTACGTGCTATTGCATCTGATCAATGTCGACAAGACCCTATTGAACCTTGAGCTCGCAGGGTCGACTGCCTCAGCTACCAAGACGCAATGGTGCAAGGCAAAAGGATCCTTCTTGGGCTTTATCTGTGGCACAGATGGGCGACAACCTGATCCGAAGAAAGTGATCAAACTGGTGGAATGGACGGATTGCTACAATATCACTCAAGTGCGAGGCTTCCTTGGCCTCTCCGGATACTATCGGGTGTTCATCGTGGACTATGCGCTGAAGGTGGAACCCCTGAACCGGCTCTTGAGAAAAGACACACCCTGGATCTGGGGCGACGAGCAGAGAAGAGCGATGTCTCTAGTGGTCGAAGAGCTGATCAGGCAGCCCGTGTTAGTCAACTTGGACTATACTTGTGGCAGGGAGATAATCTTGATGGTTGACGCGAGTCTCGAAGGATGGGGTGGAGTGTTGATACAAGTGGGGGAGGACAACCACCGGCACCCAGCACGGTTCTTCAGTGGCGTATGGTCTCCTGCAGAAAAGCGATATGATGCGACCAAACGTGAGTGTCGCGGCCTCCTCTGCATCTTGAAAGCAGCGAAGAGATACCTTTACGGAGCAGCTTTTACGGTGGAAACGGATGCGTCCGTTCTGATCAGTTGGGTCAATGGCTCCTTGGACGAAGTGCCCGGCGCAATCCTGATGCGATGGATGTCTTGGATCCGGAACTTCACATTCGAGATTCGACATGTCCCTGGACGGAAGAACACCGTTACCGACGCACTGTCTCGCAAACCTCCGGGTCCGACTGATCAGCAGGAACTGGCAGAGGAACAAGACATTGACGACTATATAGACGCCCAGATCTACACAGCCGAATTGCAGCATGCCCGAAAAGAAACGGAGACAGAACCACCATTGGTTGGAGTATGGTCAGAGGAGCACCAGTCTATCGCTGAGTTCCTGATCAGCGGGAAGAGACCCCCAGGGATGACCGACAACAAGTTCAGACTCTTCTGCCGGAAAGCTCGAGGATTCGTAGTTCGAAACAGGATCTTATAGAAGACAAGCCGGATCGGAAACGCAGCCCCCGCGAGAGTTCTAGATGATCCCGAAGACCAAGCCAAAGTAATAAGAACAGCGCACCACGACTTCGGACACAAGGGACGCGACAGTTGTATCTATCGACTGAAGGCTCGGTATTGGTGGAAAGGAATATATATTGATGTCGAAAAAGCAGTCAGGGCGTGTGATCAGTGCCAAAGATGGGGCAATCGACAATGGGAGGATGGGCACGGCGCCTCAAAACCCTCGTAGCCCTTCTTCAAGGTTCATATCGACGTGCAACACATGCCGGCCGACGAGGGCAGACACTACGTAGTAGAGGCCAGGTATGACCTAGGAGGATTCGTCGAAGCGCAAGGACTCGCGAAAGCTTCGTCGAAAGCCATCTACAAGTTCCTTATACGCGATATCTTCTGCCGGTACGGAATCCCGGGGATCGTAGTCGTGGACGGCGGCTCGGAAAACAAAGGAATAGTTGTGGACCTTTGCAAGAGATTCGGAGTGCATCGAGTTGTAATATCGGCATATAACGCTCGAGCAAATGGTATCGTTGAGAACGGCCATCTTTCGTTATCATCGATCTTAGCGAAGTCGAGCGGAGGGACTGGCAAAGGATGGGTACGCAGACTGCCCTTTGCGCTGTTAGTCGACAGGACAACTCTTCGAAGATCTCATGGAAGGACGCCATTTACCTTGACGTACGGCTACGAACCAGTACTCCCGGTCGAGATTGATGTGCCGACATGGAGGACTATCGACTGGGATTCGATCCATACGGAGCAGGACCTCTTCCAGGCGAGACTCAAAGTCTTAGAACGGCGGGAGGAAGATATCGAGGAAGCCAGAGCTAAGGTGGCCAGTTATCGACAACGGCTGGCTGATCAAGCTAACAAGAAGGATATGCATCGGATGCGACCAGAAATTGCCAAGCTGGCACCCGGAGACTTGGTACTGCTGTACGACAGTCCCAAAGCTTTGAACATGAGCCGAAACGTCAAGTTGTCATACAAGTAGCAGGGACCGTACCGAGTGGAATCAGTGTCAGCGAAGAACACTTACAAGCTGATCACTCTGGACGGCCACGAACTGTATGGTACTTTCACTCCCCAGAGGCTGAAGAAGTACTTCTTGGACGATATACATGGCATCTGGGTACCGGTAGAGGGGGATCCTCTGTTTCCCGCAGGCGAGATGCTGCATGACGGGGATCAGACTGATCACACAGGTCACAGAGAGGCTGCGGAGAGCGAACAACATCCGGAGGATGCAGAGGAAGATGGAGAAGACGACAGGGAATCAGCTCTCGAAGAAGACGACGACCGAATTCTGCTGATTCCAGGAGCAAGGACAAGGGCTGCAGTAAGAGAGGAGGCAATGGAGAGAGAAAAACGCAACAGGCTACGGCTCGTTGTAGAGCTGAAATCTAGGACGAGAGAAGAGATGATGGGAGCCAAGCAAGGCTAAAAGAATAAGTTCCCCCTTTCCTTTCGATGTTCTTTCCCTTTTACATTCGTTCTTGCCTACTACTACAGGAAAGCGTAGGGGAGAAGATTTTGTTGAGTGATTAAGAGTTATATGTTGAGGGAAGGCACTTTAGACCGTTCTTTCCTTATTTGTTACAAGTTCGAATTTCCTTGTATTGTTGAATACTAGGTTGTACAAGCTCGACAACATACAGGAGCCATTTCATATTGTCAGTTTCCATATGATCAGTTACGAGGAAGGAACCCTGGGGAGGAAGGAGCGACATGTGTAGAGGAGACTGTTATTGTCTGTTTTTCTGCCTAAGGGGGCTCAAACATGATGCTTGCGAGGCACATGTTTGCGAGTGGGGGAGGATGACCCAAAATGGGAACCAATATGCCATGCTCTGGCTGATCAGAGAGAGCTAAGAGGATACGTGACGGAGATACATGTCTACGAACGACCGAGCAACTTCTTTAGGATCGCGGTGACGCCGGAAAGCACGAAACTCAGCCTGGACGCTCTGTAAGATGGCATCTTCGATAGAGACATCGACTTCCATCCCTTGGGGAAAGCGAGGGCGAGGACGCAAGCGAGCCTCACCAGCACGGAAGTACCCACGACCCGATGTGTCGGTGAAGACAGTACCCTCATCTGAATCCTCGTCAATAGCGCGCACAGCACTGATCAGAGGCAACTCTTCATTTTCCGGCAAAGAGAACGAGCAGTTGGAGCGCACATGGTATACGCAGTTCGCGCAGGCACCACGAGCATAGCCAGGAACAGAGATACAGAGGACGAAAGGATACCGACTATGGATAGCCTCAGAATCCCCAGCCGTATCCCCAGCTTGTCGAACAGTGCTGTACAGATACATTTGCTCGCAATGCTCGCAAGGGACAGCGTTCCGGTTGCCAAAGGCGCTGATGAAGAGGGCTCGCAGACGGTCGGTACGAGCGAGGAGCATGGCAGCGAAATAACCAAGAGGCTCGGCGTCTTGAGCAACCATGAGGATAGGCCGAGGGCAGCGAGACGAGTATTCCGGGTTGCGCAGCATGGCCAGAAGATCGCGATCGGCCCCTATGGTGATGAAGCTTCTCTCGAGGACGCGGTGATCATCCGACAGACGCCAAATACGGATATAGCGGAAGGCCTGGTGCGAAGACCGGATCTCGAAGACGCGAAGTATGTGACAAAGCTGCCACGACTATCAGTAACTACCAGGCATACGACGAACCGACTGATCAGAGTAGAAGGGAGACTTACAGCAGCGTGGGCGTCTTTAAAATAGAACAGCCGGGACCCTCTACTCTCAGGACGACCGTACCAAGTGATGCAATGAGGGTGCGCCGGAATGATAGAAGGCCGAATGTTGACTTCGACGAGAGCCGGAAGACTCTGTCTCGAAGAGTCTGCCATAGTTGAGGAAGCGCAAGAAGTGGATTGGGAGAAAGGAGAGAGAAGAGAAGGGAAAGGAGAGTCTTAAGAAGTGGCAGAAGTTTGCAAGGGTTTGCGAAACTCGAAGGCCGCTGGGAAACAGAGGCAGGAGCAACCGACAATCGTACGGCCTACCCAACAGAACGCTGACAGAGACGTTGGGGCGAAAACAGAGTGATTCACTAAGTATAGTGATTCATTTGAGTGAGGAGGATTCACTCCAAGCTAGGATTCACTCGAGTGGAAAGAGTCACCCGATGCTCTTTAAATAAGGGACTTATTGACGAGTCCCCGATTCCAACTCCTCTTCCTCCTCTTTCAACAAACCCAGCAATATCGCCAGCCTTTCCCCTTCTGCAAGACCTTCTTGCAACATATTCAGACTGATCAGCCCTTTTCCCTCTTCCCTTGCTCAACATGAGCCAAGCAGGCAGATCTCCAAAGGTTCCGGAGAAGCCTGATCAGAACATCCAACAGATACGATCCTTGTTCACGAGAATGGAAGGAATCGAGTCGACCAGCCAGACCCCTAGGGGCAAACAACCACCTCGCCCTAGTTCGAGAGCACCTTCAGCACTCTCGACAGCGCGCCAGTCAAGCCGAGTATCATCCTCCAAGCTATCTACAGTCGAAGCCAGCCTGATACTTTTGGACCAAGAGACCAGAGCTGCTGGATTCCAACCAGGAACACCCCTCCCAATGGACGTTCGACTGATCAGTCTCCCTGTCGACAGTATATGGGCTCAGACTCACGGTATCTTCGCCATTCCTCCTACTTCGAACATCAGCGAGACGTCAATCGCTCGTTTTGTCCGGCCAGCATGGGTCAACCCCGACATGGGTGCACTCTACGAATTCGAGGAACTGTTTCCCACTATGACGCCCGCCCCGTGGATTAGAAGCAGCATCGAGTTTCGTACTACGTTCCGCATGAACATGAGGACTTACGCCCACGAACTGTTCAACTTGGAGGGCTATCTCATCCGGAGGGACCTGATCAGTGGATCAAACTTGCAGTCGGCCTTGATTCTGGCCTTAGGCGATATAATAGGACAAGGAGTCTGGATAGGCTCTATTCTCGAGGCAGACGACAAGTACGAGAATATTGGCAATGAGTCCATTGATCAGGAGAAGTACTTCTCTACAAGGTTCCAAGTCTGGCTTATTCATTGGGACAAGATGACATACTGGACGGCAATCATCTTCGACACTCACAGGACTGCCCCGGCTGTATTCTTCTTCGACTCGTACAAGGAGGGCAGATACAAGAAGATGGAACAGTTTCGCAAGGGAACATTTCGTCGATAGTTTGGGCATTTCGCGTGGCCTGATCACATGCTGGAGAGGGTCAGGTGGCACGAAGTCGACTTGAAGCACCAGTCGGAGCTTTGGGAATGTGGTCTCTTGGCGGTGGAGAGCATCAGGGCTACTCTCCGAGAATCGCGCATCTCAGAACGGAGAGGTTTACAACCCCTCCCCTGGCATGCTTCTTCTCTGATCAGCCGCTAGAGTAGTCCAATTTCTCCGTTCGAGCAAATCCGGCGCCAATGGTTGACAGCCATCCGCGCCCAGTTCAACACTCAGGAACCTCTCCGAGCAGGATATTTTGTGGGTGGGACAAATGAGACAGGGTACCCCGCCTGTGAGAACGATATCGACTACGCTGATCAGCAGGATGCTGCTCAACCGAACTGGATGTGTGAGGGAATGGCGCTGAGTGTGAAAGATCGAGAGAGGCTGAACTCTCTAGGAGGAGACCAAGCACTTTTGCTGTTCACTCGAGGAAGACGCCGCGCGGCAACCAGAGGCTCGCGTCATAGTACACCGGTAACTGAGAGATTCGCGACTAAACTTGCAGAAGTCGGAAGCGTAACGCCGCTTAGGAGGATCGAAGAGCATACGGTAACCATAGGGCTCAATATACTACTACCACTATTATTGAGGGCTATAAGCACTGATCAGGAGAGTACGCCGAAAGCAAAGGATATTACTCGCTAGTCTACTCAGAGTCCAGACCGTCCGTCTGGCAGTGACTATGGAGTCACACTACGGAAGACCACTCTTTCGTACATATCTGAGGCATTCAGAATCTCGCCTTTCGTGTACGCATTCAAGCAAGACAAGAGTGTCGCTAGCGAAGACCGGCTTATTTCTGGGGTTCAAACCATTTCTATCGAAGACCTCAAGAATGTGCACGGCAAGCGCGGCGCTAGATCGACTCGTGCATCGGCGCAGGAAGGGAGTGATCAGCCGGTTCCAACTCGTCGATAGCCTTCCAGATAGAGCAGGAGGACGGCGGCCACACCTATTCCCCGTCCTGGAATTCTCGAGTTCGAGGATCTGAAGCACTACAGGACTTACCCAAATGATTAGTGGGCTGGCCATGATGTGTTGCAAGGATCAACTGTTGCTAGATGGATAGGATGGGCCAAGTTTAAGTCACTATACAACGACTCTAACCAAGTACGACTTTGTGAGCCGAAGATTCCTCCGCTTTGCTGCTGATGGCTTGCGAGTGATCAGTCGATGCTACTTCAGGAGGAAACGAGGGAGCGACATATAGCGAAGAGGATCGCCATATTTCGAGTGGGGGTATGACGCGGGGATTACGATGGAAGAGACAAGGGTAGGGAGACAGAGAAGCAGGGTTACTTGGGGAGCTTAGTAATAGTAATAGAGAAGGAGACGAGATATAAGAGAAGGAGGCAGTTAAGATTCCGGGAAGACAGGAGGACTTTTTAGAGAAGGAACACACTTTTTTAGACACCTTTAACCTTCACGAACGCAGAATATAGAGACCAGCACCTTTTTCTTTTCATGGAACGCCCGTTAAAAACAATCACTACTTTTCTTCATTGATTCTTATACCATTCGTTCTGATTAGTCCAGTACAATTAGCTGTATACTTGCTACGTGTATCTTCGAAGAACAGTTCAATATCGAAGCTTTCGACTGACAGAGACTTATACGGAGCTATACTTTCGTAACACACCTCCAACATCTTCTACAACTCCGCACCACTCTATAGGGCAACCCGGCCCGCCTAATCAGTCGTCGACAACTATCCAGAGACGTATACTGTCTCTGCGAGACGACAATCAAGGAACACCCACTGGGCCCCAGGAACCAGACCACTCCTGGGTGGCGACCTCAATACCATTACAACGTTCAGTCGGCTCACCTCGCTCCGCAAGGTTCGCCTTGTCTTGGTGTGTTTTGGCTGTCCCGTTCTCACTACAAGTTCGCGTTCTCGCAGAAATAGAAGTAGTAGGGTGCGCTCAACCGCTTGCGCACGGGCCACTTACGCGAGCCCCACCTCCAGTGAAGGGCGCAGGTTCAATTCCAGGTGAATACAAACCTGCCAGAATCTGCCAGCCGTCCAGAATCTGCCAGCTGTAACACCACCCCCCCCCCCCAAAAAAAAAGAAATATTCGACCGCGAATTGGGTTGGTCGGGAATTGAACTCTTACGCAGCAGGTTGCTTTCCAGGCAGTAAAGGGTTGCCCTCAACTTCAGTTCAATTCAAGTCAGTTCAGCCCAGTTCAGAGAGCCCGTCGACGACGTCCTGATCTGCGTAGCTAAACGTTGGCCGTAGCGGGGGTATTGTCGTCTAAATAAGGAGGATCGTCCTTATCGTCTACAGCTGCCTTTTCCCACTGTAAGAAGCGTAAAGGCGGACCGGGGGCATCTGGGTATGCTACATAGTACGCCTTCAACTGGGCGGTCGCATTCTTGAAGTTGGCGGCGTCGTAATAGGTAGGATCAGGGTCCCATCCTTTCCATTGGACCTAATACTGTAGCCTATAGTAGTAAAGTCGTAATGATTCGACCTTATCGACCTCCCATTCTGGTTCGCCTTCGTCCTAGATAACTTCCCCTTCCGGATAGGCGAATTCCTATCCTAGTAAAGGATTATCAGGGAACTTGCGAAGACGGTCTACCGGGAAGGTATCCGTCCCTTTCCAGCCAGCCGGCACGTCGAACTGGTACGAGTATCCCTTCAGGGCCTTGATCTTGTACCCGACGCGCGTTATAGGAAAGTCGAGCTTATCGCTAGGGCGACTTGAGGACTATACCTTTTTCTAGATGTAGACAGTATCGCCGATCGTGAAGTCGGGGATACGCCGGTAGCGATTGGCTTTCCTAGCCATTACGTCCTGTACTTTCTCCAGCTTGCGACGGGCCTCGTCGGTATAGCTTTTCAAGACATCCAACATCTTTTGGGCCTCTTCGCGCGACAGGCGTTCCCGGGTAGACAAGTCGGGGTTAGCCAGATCGGTACGCTTTTCCCAATCCCAAGCGCAAGGCATTGGATATCCGAACAGGACCTCGTATAGCGAGAGGCCTATCGAGTCCTAGGAGAGGGAATTCTGGGTATAGTCGATAGCCGGGAGCTTGTCGACCTAGTCGTTCTAGAAGTAGTTGAAGTAGGAACGAATACGTTGGTTGATATACTGGTTCATCACCTCCGCTTGTCCCGCCGTCTATAAGTAGCCGGATAAGGAGTACTTCTAGCGGATTCCGAGGATACGTAACGCCTCATCTATGAAGTCAGCGACGAACTAGGGACCGCGATCGCTAACGATTTCTTCCGGGATACCGAACGTTCGGTAGGGACTATAGTAGAACAGTATCGCGGCTTCTCGAACGGTTACCTTCGTAGTATACGCTATAGTATAGCAGTACTTAGAGAAGCTATCGATTGTAACTAAGACGTTATCGAAACCTTCCTTGCTTATTGGTATCTCCTTGAAGTCGAGGACTAGGGTACGCTAGGCGCGTAGCGCGATAGGTATCGGGTATAATAGTCCCGAGGTCTTGTCGCGGGAGGTCTTAGACGATCTACAGATCACGTAGTTAGCGACATATCGGTCGATATCGGCGCTACAACCCTTCTACTAGTATTGAGCTGCTAATAGCTTGCGTATCTTGTTTCGTCCGGGGTACGTAGTAAATAGGTAAACGTATAGATCGTTTAGGAGCTTTACGCGTAGCCCTTCGACATCCGGAACAACTAGGTAGCCGTCGTAGAGTAAGTATTTGCCTCCTCGGAGCGTAAATAATCCTCCCTCTAGTCTTCTCGCCTAGTCCCTATAATTATCTAGACTCGTATAGGTAGCGTTGGCGCGGAGGAGGGCGTTAGTGAGTTCTACCCCAGAATCGGCGACGACGAGGTCGTCGATCTCGAGGATATACGCTCCGGGGTCTTCAGGGTCGTCTGTCGACACTCTACGGAAGACGGTTATCGTACGTTCTACTTCCTCCTTGTCTTTAGCCGTCTTAGTCACCTCCAGCTTACGCGAGAGGGCATTGGCGGCTACGTTTTTGGTACCCGGCCGGTAAGTAAAGAAGCAGTAGTACTATAACAATAGTTCCGTCTAACGTACTTGTCGCCAATTCAACTTCCTTTTGGTACTAAAGTATTCGAGGGCTTAGTAGTCCGTCAGGATCTCGAAGTCCTTTTCTTGTATACCGACAAGCTCGGCTCTCTAGTATTCGAGGGCCCGGATAATCGCGAGCAGTTCTTTGTCGTAGATACTATAACGAGTTTCAGTATCGAGTATCGTTAACGAGAAGAAAGCGACGGGGTACCATTCTCCATCCTCTAGATCACGCTAGAATAACACAGCTCCGACAACGCTCATCGAGGCGTCCGTTTCCAGTCTTATCTTACGTCCAAGGACGAAGTAACACAGAACCGGGGTATTCAATAGCATCCGTTTGAGTTCTTCGAGGGCGTCATAGCATTCCCTCGTCCAAGTAAAGCCTTCGCCCTTACGGGTAAGGTTGTTCAACGGCTTAGCGATTTGACCGTAATCCTTGATAAATTTGCGGTAGAAATTGCAGAATCCCAGGAAGGACTATACGCCTCGAACCGTCGTAGGCGCTAGCCAGTTTCGGATAACGTCTATCTTCTCGGGGTCTACGGTTACGCCGTCGGTACTTACAATGAAGCCGAGAAACTTTATCGTAGTAACGTAAAACTCGTACTTGTCGAGGTCGGGCTGAAGTCCGGCGGCTTATAGCCGTTCAAGCACCTTCCGGACGTAGGCCTCGTACTCCTCGGGGGACTCGGAAAAGATAAGGATATCGTCAATATAGGCGCTATAGAAATCGTCGAGGTATTCTATCAAGGCTTCGTTGATATAGCGTTAGAAAGTAGAGGGACCGTTAGTCAGGCCAAAGGGCAATACCTTGTACTTGTATACGCCGTAACGAGTACGGAAGGTAGTAAGTTCCTCGCTATCGGGGTACATTCGAATCCGATAGAATGCCTATCGAATATCGATCTTCGTAAATACCCTAGCCTTCGAAAGTCGTAACAGGGTCTCCTCGATAAGGGGCAATAGGTATCGGTCTTTTCGAAAGAGAGCGTTAAGGCGTCGATAATCGACACAGAACCTCAGGCCTCTATTAGCTTTAGGCACGAACAAGATAGGTACGGTCCAAGGCGCCGAGCTGGCCTCAATAAATCCCTTATCGAGATTTTCTAGTATATACTAACGATATGCCTCTAGCTCCTCGAGCGACATCTTGTAGAGGGGGCTAAAGTTTAGGTCTTCTGGCCGTTTTCCATCTTCCAGGTCGATCCTATAATCGAGGGTACGGTAAGGAGGAAGTTTGTCGGACTCGACCTTACTGAAACCATCGAAAAGGTCGTAATAGCATCCTAGCACCTTTTCCAATGCTTTCTAGCGGAGTTCCGGGCTGTCTTTCGACAGTACTAGCTACTCCTACTCTTTTCTCTTGTCCTATATATAGCGGTCGATCTCGTAGAGGCTGGTCACCCCCATATAGTCTTGGCTGGCGGCGAGCCGGAATGGTACGGCGTTAATCATAGCGACGTCGATGATTTCCGAGATCGGTCGCGTCAAGCGCGACGCGTAACGCGGTAAAGGTATCGGAAAGAGTACAAGCTGATACGAATCCGAGAGATATCGCTCTATTTCCCGGAGGTAGATGTCCCGACGGAGTAGGATCCCAAGCATACCCAGAGCTTAGGCATAAGACTAGTATAGCGGCTTCTTCGTAGCCGGTTCGATAGATTTGTCGCCTATCTCTAGGTTCGACGCCTTTTTCTCGGCGTACAGCTGTTCGAAGCGCTGTCGGATTCGCTACAATACTTTCTCCCGTCCCTCGTCCTTATAGCGGCCTACTGCTCGTCGGGCCTCCTCTTCTTCCATGGCCCGGGTACGGGCATCGGCCGCTCGTTATTGTTCCGTGTTCAGACGGATAACAAGCGTACGGGTCGCTTCGTCTATAGAAATGTCTCGTACTTGAGGCTCCGGTAGCTAGGAATCGGGGAACTCTAAGTATCGGTAGCGACAGTCGACCTTGACGTCGTAAAAGTCGAAGAACCTTCGACCGATAATAAGGTTATGACGTATATCGATTACGAGGAAGAAAGCGCCGCGAATCGTTCGGTCCTGGATTCGTAGATAGCCTATCAAAGCGGTATTAATAACTTGCGTTGATTTTCCGTTGTAGCTACCGATAGGATATAGCTTGAAGCCTTTAATAGTCTTAAGATAGAGATGTTTAATCAGTTTCCTCGCGAAAGAAGAACTTATAAAGAGGTATCTATTTGCTCCCGTATCAGGTAATATATTATAAGTAGTCAAAGACAGTCTATTATTCGCTATTATACTAGTTATAGTAAGGGCTTCCCCTTCCAAATAGCGAGAGAGGAAGTTGTACGGTATATCCTTAATAGTTTTGTCGATAGTTATGATAAGAGAAGATACGTTCCCCAGGAAGGAGTCATATTTCCCTGGGGTATTCAGTTTCCCTGCTCCCCATCGGAGAGCTCACCCTCGCTATCGGTCTCGAAGTGGACTAACCTCTCGGTATCAGGAGAAGTAGTGCCCTCGGTAGGTGCAAGGGTGGGAGGTTTGCCGTAGTAAGCGTCTATAATGGCCTGGATATTTGCTTCGTCGATGTTAGATACTGACGCCTTAGCGGGGCATTCCCGCGAAGCGTATCCGGTCTATTGATAGTTGAAGCAACGGTTCTCCAAGATCAACTTACGCAGGATATCTAGAGCGAGCTTCTGCTTGGGATTGCGGACTACGGCGCCAGCAGCTAGGAAAGAAGAGCTGCTTCCGGCCTTCGGGATATACTTCTTAACGGCGGTAGCGGGGGTCTTAGTAGGGACGGCTGCTTTCTTCTTAGCCTCGCGGCGCTTATATACCTTCTTCTGGATATACGCGATCTTCGAGCCGTGTTCTACAAAGGCATCAAAGCTCACGGAATCATCTAGGTACTTCTCGGCGAGGGCTATCTCGAGGCCCGGGGTAAGGAGGCGATTGAAGTCCTCCTTCCATTCGGCGGGATTCTTACTAGCCTCAGCCGCGAGGTACATGAATTCGTTCTTGAAGATATCGAAGTCGTCACCCACTTTCATCTCGAGCTTCTTATAGGCGGAGATAGCGTCCTCGCGTTCGTTCTTATTACTATACTTAGTCTAGAGGTAGGCCAGCAGCTTGGCAGAGGTATCGAGACGGTAGGGGTTATCGTCGTCGATATACGGCTCCAAAACCTCGGCGACCTTGCCTCCCAGACGGCTCTCGATAAAGGCCAACTTTGCCTCTTCAGTCGGGTAGTAGTTACTATTGACCTTCAGCTTGTTACGGACGTAACGGAGCCAGATCTTGAAGACGACCTTATCGTCGTTCTTGTCGTTATAGAAGACAGGGGGGTCAGGCGTCTTAGTACTACGAAAGGTACCGCCGGCGCTACGATCGGTCAGGCCGGAGCGGATACTGTAACGGGTACTGCCGGGGGTTGAGTCGCGGGCCCGGGTCAGAGCTATCGATAGCTCCGTAGCGTACTCCTATAGCTAGGCGATCTTCTCGTCGCGAGCGGAGATCTCGTCCTACATCTCTATCATACGTATAGTAGCGGTATTTAGGCCGTCCTCCAGACGGGTCGGGTCGATATCGGCGCGAGTCGCAGCGGCCGAATACAGGGCGGTAGACAGTTCCTTGCACCATCCGTATAGGGTATCGCACTCATTCTTAGCCGTCTAGGCAAGGCGATATATATCGTTTATCTGTTACTCGCGGGTAGTCATAATTAGAGCGCGAAACTTCACCTCCTCGAAGAGTACTTCGGAGTCTTCAACATATTTGGCGACGAAGGTATCATAGTCTATAATACCGTTGGAGCGCGGCCAGGTCTCTTTACCTGCTTCGGTTATCGGATAGAACGGGAAACCAGGGCTAGTACCTTTCTTGCTATAGTACTCGGCGAGGCTAGATAGGCGCTTAGGCAAGTCGATAACGTTATAGTAGTCGGCTATAAGTTCGTCGAACTTGAAGAGGACCTCAGGTCCGTAGTTAGCATCGAACTGGTTAGCCAGGTAGTCGATCGAGGGTATCTGGCTATCGGCGTTATAGTTTCCGAGAGTAGCAGTCTTAGGGATGTCGTAGCCGCGTAGCTAGGAGGCGTCGAGTAAGCGGCGACGGAGTCTCGTGTTACCGACCGTATCGGACTTGGATTGATACTACGATAGGTTACCGACGTCGAAGCGGACGGACTTCTTAACAGCCTCCACTTAGGCCGCGGTTTCGGCTTAGTCGCGCGCCATAATTAAGGTATAATAGCGCTATAACAGAACGGGTAATCGGGTATATCGATCAGATGTCGGGTCGAGCGAATCGGAAGTCGCGGTTTCGGGTTGGGGTCCTTGATAAGCAAGGATATCGATCTTAGCGGTACGCCGCAGTCTACGCGCGCGGAAAACGGATAAGAGATTGTGACGCCTTTATAGGCGATAGGTAGGACCTCGAATATAGTATCACGAGTAGCGCAATACCTACAGAGACAGAGCTACTATAATAGGTAGAATACGTATAGTGATATTCGAGGTGAGGAAAAAAGAAGGAACTATCTACAAGTTCGCGTTCTCGCAGAAATAGAAGTAGTGGGGTGCGCTCAACCGCTTGCGCACGGGCCACTTACGCGAGCCCCACCTCCAGTGAAGGGCGCAGGTTCAATTCCAGGTGAATGCAAACCTGCCAGAATCTGCCAGCCGTCCAGAATCTGCCAGCCGTAACACCCCTGGTTCTTTATTACGGCGAAGACCGATCGATAAATATCGTCGCTACGGAAGGCATCCTCCCAGAGGCGCTGGAGGTCGGGGTCCGAAGGGAATACGTGTATCGGAGGAGGCTACTCCTAGGTAGACGACGAAGAGATCCTGATCTCCGCGGGTACCGCTAGCGGCTTCTAGCTGCGGAGGGCCCCCTCTGGTATAAGTTGTAAGACGCGGCCCTGCTCCCGCTCGTCGTCGATACCCCGCGGGCGGTTTTGGTCCCTTCGGGACAGGGCGTCGGGGACCACGGCTTCCTTCCCCGGCCTATACTGGAGCTGGAAGCGGTATCGGGACAGTAGCTCTGCCTATCGTACCTATCGTTCGGATAGCTTTTGCCGGGTTATAAAGTACTGGAGGTTGCGGTAGTCCGTTACGATAGTAAACTCCTCGTAGCTACGGAGCTCCGTATCCTACTACTCTAAGTACTTGATAATCGCGAGTATCTCTTTGTCGTAGATCGGGTAGTTGACTTCTGCCGCGCTTAACTTCTGGGAGTAGAAGGCTACGGCCTTCCTTCGGCCATATTCGTCTACTTGTATCAGTACGCCCCCGAGGGCCTATCCAAAGTAGTCGGCCTCGAGGAAGGTGACCTTGTCCGGGTCCTAGTACGTCAGGATGGGTACGGTGGTAAATAGAGCTTTCAGTTCGTTAAAGGCCTTCTGTTCCCCCGGCCTCTAGCGGAACTGTACTCCTTTTCCTGTTAATGTTATAAGGGCTGAGATGACCTCGGAGAAGTTAGGTATGAATATACGGTAATAGTTGGCGAACCCGACGAAGCTGCGGACCCCCGTTATCGATATCGGGACTTCCCATTCTAGGATCGTACGAATCTTCTCGGGGTCGGTAGACACGCCTACCCCCGTATATACGATAAAACCTAGGTACTTCACTTGCGTAACGGCGAACTCGCACTTCTCCGGATCAAGGTATAAACCTACGGCCTATAACCTTATAAGTATCCTCCGTACTTGTACGTTATGCTCCGCCTTGCTCCCGCTAGTATAGATAAGTACGTCGTCGACGTACGCGGTACAAGTTTCGTCCAAGAAGTCCCGTAGTATATAGTTGATATATCGTTAGAACGTCGCGGGCGCGCCTACTAGTCCGAACGGGGTAACTATCCATTCGAATAGTCCGTACCGGGTACAGAACGCTGTCTTCTACTGGTCCCCTTCTTTTATCCTGATCTTATGGAACGCCGATACGACGTCGAGCTTGGTAAACTACTTCGTTTTGGAGAGGTTCCGTAGGGTCTCGGCGATTAGGGGTAACGGGTAGCGGTCCCCCCGAGTAATAGCGTTCAGCCCTCGGTAATCGTAGCAGAAACGGACGCCCCCGCCGGGTTTCCGTACGAAGAGTACCGGCGCCCCTGCCTCGAAACTACTATAGCGGATATACCCTTTGGCAAGGAAGTCGTTAAGGGTCTTCCTTAGGACTAGTAGCTCGTCTCTGGATATCCTATAGAAGGGGCCCTACGGCGCGGGCAAGTCCCTCCCTTCCTCGTCCTTCTTAAACTCGATTGCGTAGTCGAGTCCTAGTCTCGCCGGTAGCAAGGCGCCGGCCTTTTCTGCGGACTATAGGGGCAGCAGGTCGTAGTACCGTACGGGGATCTTCTGTTTCAGTTCCTCCTGTAAGAGAGGTGTCTTCGGCTTCAAGGCCTTTTCGATATCGGCGAGGGTGACAGTTTGTATACGGGATTCGAGTACTGCGGCGCCGTAGCGCTTCTTGATCTTGCGAAGTTCTGCGGCAAAGAGGGAGGCGGTAAGGTACTTCCCCTCTTCGATTTCTTTAGTCAGCTGGGAGGCTTCTTGTCTCCCCAGTAGCGGGACAGCGTAGCCCGTACGCCGGTAGCGTACGATTCCCTTATGCGGGATAATATAAGCCTTGTTATATACTATCTATAGTAGGCTTAGTATTATCGGGTATTCCAATTACGGGACGACGTAGAAGTATACGAGCTAGGTGAACCCGTATATCTCTATTAGGGCGTACGAGACGCCTTTAATCTATATAGTTTCTATGACCCCCGACGTACCCTTTATCAAGCGTACGGAAATCTCGATCAGCGGGAGGTTTAGCTCCCGGTATAAGTACTTATCTATTGCGGTATAGTATTCATATCCGGTATCGACGAGGGAGTACGAAAGGTAGCTTCTATTGAGTATAATACTAACGAAGGGGCTATCTCCGTCTATCCTTGCCTTATACTTCTCCTATCGCCTTAGGGCTTCTTCTGAGGGCTCCGGTGCCCGACTGTGCCCCGGAGCTACTCGTTTCCCGAGTCCGATGTGTCTTCTACTTCTCTATTGGTTTCTAGAACGGGTTCCGCAGTAGTAAGGAAGCGGACCCTAGTCTGGTTACTAGGGCGTTGGGCTCCTTTGTACGGGTAGCTACTCTTGAAGTGCCTGCTTGCGCCGTAGCGGAGGTACAAGCCTGCTTCCTTGCGGCGATCGATCTCCGAGTCCGGTACCTACTTGGCGCGGGCTGTCGTCGCTGGTAGCTTCGGGGGTTGGGGATTCTGTACCGGGAAGGCCTTCTTCTTCGCGCCTATAGCGTTGACTCCGGTTATGATGGTGTCCCCGCCGGTATCAATCCGAGGCTGGGTAACGACCGGGGCTGGCGTCTTGTTGCTCTGCGGGTTCCATCGGAGCTGGTCCGGGTTACCTTTGAAGAGGTCCGACGTCTCGTAACGCCGGGCGATAGGGTAGACTGCGTTGACCCAGTCGAGGTACCTGGTAGGGAGGGTCGTCGAGATTAGTTGCTATATTAGTCCCTTGTTGAGCGACCCCCGGAGCTATACGATCTTGGAGTCGTCCGTCTATGAGTTACCCTTTGCGTTGGCTAGGAGCCGTTGGAACTCGGTTATGAATGCGGAGAAGGTAGTATTCTCGCCTTGATCCAGCTCCCGTAGTTGCCCCTGTGCCGACTCCTTCTCGAGGTGGCCCCCGTAGATGAGGTCCAGTTGGGCTATTATGAGCCCTAGCCGGTAGGTACCGTCGCTTCCGTCGCGGTAGAACTACGCGACGGCCTATTGGGCGTCGTGACCCAAATAAGCGAATACGTTTTCTTACGCGTATTAGTTTCCTCCGATAAGGTCCCTATCTAGGTTGAGCTTCTTCCGTATGCTGTAGGCCTAGGTCTTGTATATCTGTTTGTCTTTTTTCGTGCCTTCGAAGGACTTGGGCCAGTCCAGGGCTTTGCGTTTGATGCCGGGCTGAGTATACGGGGTCTCTTGCGGGGTCTCGATTACAATCGTAGGTTGCCCGAGGTAAGGTAGCGTGTATCCTTGGTTGAAGTTGGGGGCTAGCGTCGGGGACGGCGTAGGTACGGCCGTAGACGTACCTTAGCTATTAACGGCGTCGTTGATAGTCTGCGATAGTCGAGTAACATTTTCGAATAGCGGGTTAAGCCGTTTATTTATATTGCGTTCGATGTAGTTGTTGTTCGCCTCTACTACTTGCGTGAGTATCTGGTAGAAGGGTTGTAGTTCGGCGGGTATCTGCGCGGGCTGCGGTATCTGCGGTGGTGACTGCGGGAGCGGTACGTCCTGCGGGGACGCGCCTTGTTGCTGGTTCTGCTGGTAATCTATTGCGTTGGATTCGGCGGGTGTGACTGCGGAGATCTGAAGATATGTAATAGGGTGGTACGTATTCTATTCGAATACGTAGGCCAAAGAAGAATCTATCTTCAGATGGGGAAAGGAAAATGGGGGTGGGTTTCCTCCGTGGGTGCGGAGGGCGTTATTTAACTGCGGAGCGGAATAAAGGAAACTCCGGCTCCGCACCCCTGGGCGGTCAGACCTGGTAATAGGCCAGGTCCATTCCCAGGCACCAGCCTGTCACAAAGAGAAGATTATAGTCTATTGTATTTGAAGTCTATAGGTAATACCAATTCTATCTTACTCTCTTCTTACTTCCTATTCGACTAGCGTTAAATACTCTATTCTTTCCTCGTCGACTCCGGCTGCTCCGCTATCGGCTTTCTCGACGAGAATTTCTCTATTATTCATAATATCTAGACTCTCTAACTCTCGTACCCGCGCCTTCTATATCTAGCAGACGGTGTATTCTCCTTCTATATTACCTATTTCGCGGCGATTACGTTACAGATTGGTTATTACCGTAAGACCGTTAATTTGTTTATTATAAGCCTCTCTTTTACTAATCTAATTATCTTCGGTCTTTTTTAACTGCGGCGGTATAATCCGTAGATAGACTAGGAGTTGTCTATACTTACTTTCGGTTCTAAGTATACGGGGACTTATCTACCTGTAAGCCTTCCGCTGGCTCTCTGTATCGCTTCAACTGTTTAACGGCGCGCCGCCGCTATCCGAGTACTATATATTAGGCATATTACGGTAAAGGACGTCCCCGACGAGAATGAGCCCGAGGATACGGAATAGATAGTCCCCGCGACGGCGATAACGACGTCGGAGCAGAGGGCTAAGCTCGCCGACTACTAGCGCTAATAGCGGCGCTATTAGCGAGTAGAGAACCGTAGGGCCGTACTAGGCGACTTACCCCCGGAGCTTACTCGCGCGCCGGCGGAGCGTTAAGCGCGACTCATTCCGAACTCGATACTTACGATCCCGCTTCTCTCTAAGACGGTAGCGGGTTCCCGGTATGCCTTCCTAGCGCCCAAAAGTACCGTCGATACCTAGTACCGGCGAGTCTATCGCCCGGACCCTATCGACGAGGACGATATTCGACTACTAGGTATTTAGCCCTTTACGTTTGCGGCTAAGTAGAAAGGCGTCCAGGTTTCTGTCGTCTCTTAAGTAGAGTTAGAGAGGGCGTCGTAGCTACGAGAACCTATCCTGCTCCCCGACGTCCCCGAACAAGTCTATAGGGATATTATTCAAAGCCGTAGCGACCGGGATACCTACAAGGCGATATTCCCTCTATAAGTCTACGAGTTTATCGACTAGTATTTCAACCTTACGACGCTCCGATGGATCACCGACGAAGACGCCCGTATCTTTCTCGAGAAGTCCGACAAAGGCCTCTTCCTAGTCGAGGAGATCAAGAAGCTCGTACCGGCGAAATATCACTACTTTATCGCTACGTTCTTTCTATAAGATACGGATATTCTACCTCTATACCGGCGGTACGACTACAAGATCGAGCTCGTATCCGGCGTACAAGTCCTATATTCGCGCTCGAGGCTATTATTACTACTAGAACTCCGCGTTCTCAAGCGTTAACTGGATAATAACCTCGCTAAAGGATTCATCAGGCCCTCTCAGTCCAGCGCGGCGAGTCCCCTACTAATCGCTACGAAACCTAGCAGCAGCGTCCGTATCTACGTAAACTACTACAGTATTAATAATATCTCTCTTAAGAACCGTTATCCTTTCCTACTTATCCGGGAGACTCTCGATACTATTTATAAGGTCAAGATCTTTACCAAGTTCGACGTTATCGCGGCGTTTAACCGCGTCCGGGTCGCCGAGAGCTACGAATGGCTAACGGCCTTTACTACCCGGTTCGGCTTTTACGAGTTGCTGATTACGCCTTTCGGGTTTTAAGAAGCGCCGTTAACGTTCTAGTACTATATTAACGATACGCTATACGACGTACTTGATAACTATACGATAGCCTACCTCGACGATATTATTATCTACTCCGATAGCCCGGTATAATACGACAAGTATATCGAAGACGTACTATAATATATAATCGCGGCGGGCCTCTAAGTCGATATTAACAAGTACGAGTTCGATACGGTCCGTACTAGGTACCTAGGAATCATTATTACGTCCGGCGGGATAGAAATAGATCCGAAGAAAGTCGACGTAGTACTCTTTTAGGAGGCGCCGATAACCAAAAAGCAGCTCCAAAGCTTCCTCGGCTTCGCTAATTTCTATAGGCGTTTCATTAAGAACTTCTCCGGCCTTACGAAGCTACTTTACGATCTGACGAAGAAAGACGTAGAGTAGCGCTAGGGTAACGATTATGCCGCCGCTTTCAAGTAGCTTAAAGAGGCGTTCGCTTCCGTACTTACGTTCCGTATCTTCGACTAGGAGAGGCTCGTAGTAGTAGAAGTCGATACTTCGAACTAGTCCGCAGGCGGCGTACTTTCGTAAAGGAACGCTAACGGAGATCTATACCTAGTAGCGTTTTTCTCGACAAAGTACTCCATATAGGAGGTCAATTATGATATCTACGATAAGGAGCTACTCGCCGTTATTTGCGCTTTAGAAGAATAGCGTCTAGAGCTCGAAGGTTCAAAGGAGCCGTTCGAGATCATTACCGACTACAAGAACCTCTAGACTTTCGCTACGACGAAAGAGCTTACCTAACGCTATATACGCTAGTCCGAATTCCTCTCCCGCTTTAATTATCGTATCGTCTATAAGCCCGGACTAATAAACGTTCTCTCTGACGCGCTAAGCCGTATGCCCGAACATCGGCCGTAGTCCGCCGATAACGATAGGCTACGCAACCGCCGGCGCCCGCTGATTCCCCTAGATCGATTTGACGCCTCTTTCGAGCTCCTAGAAAAGAGGAGGAGTACGTATATATCGTTCTCCGTACTATTTCCGCCGACGCTACGCCTACTACGTTCTACGGGCTCGATATCTCGCGGCCGGCGGACGAGCTAATCGACGAGAGTTATACCAGGTCCCCGTTCTTATAATACGTTATCGCGTAGCTTACCGACGGCCGGTAGTACCGTCGCTAGCCTCCGACCCTGAATAAGGCCCTAAGGATTCCTATCGCCGAGACGCGGGTCGCCCGCGGCCGCGTATACTTTAGAAACCGCCTAATGATCGACCCCGCGGATACTAATCTCTACGTAAGCCTAATCTACCGGGCTTACGATATAATAGGTACGGGTTACCTAGGCCGTACTAAGACGACCGATATTATAAACCGTACTTACTAGTAGCGCAGTATAACGGAAATAGTCCGCTCTTACGTCGCCGGCTTGTCACGGCGCTGAGGCCCCAGGTAATTGAGCCACGTGACCCTGTCACGTGGTAGGCCTAGTGCGGGCCCGCGACAAAGAAATATCTTTATATTGATTCTGTCCATTATATTTTGTAGCTCTTCGAGCTACGTCTTATCATCAGCCTGCCCGCAACCACGGGATTGAGTCTGTCCGTAGCAAATACCATCTGTTTAGCCTTACTCCGCTCTCAGCCTGACAGTCCCGTGACATTACGTAGCTCCTACCCCTACCGCCATCACTACTGCTGCAATGGCGAACCGCCCGCTACCACCGTTCCTGCCGGAAGACGACGAGTCCTTTGCCGCCCACGTAATGGGGCATATTTCCCAATGGTACGAGTATTTCCGCCTGGCTTACGACTATATCGCCCGGAAGGAGACCGACGACCAGGAAGTCTACGCCAAGATCGAACAGCAAGGCCAGAGGATCTTGGAACTAGAAGAGGAAACCCAGCGCTTACAGAAGGAGCTGACGAGCTCCAACGCAGTCGCCAACTATCAGGAGAAGGAACTGGATAAGCTCCGGGATCTTCTTATCGAAGCCAAAGCGGGACGAGTCCTCGCCGAACACCGAGCTAAGTCGCAGACCGCTACCGTCACCGTACCGGCACTCGTCACTACCCCCGGAACCAACACCCCCGTCGACACACAATCCAATGGCTCCCAGCGCCTGTCCGAGAGACTCCCTGACCCCGACAAGTTCGAAGGAGAACGCAAGGACCTACGCCGCTTCGTCTCCCAGATACACGAGAAGATGAAGGCTAACCGCGACCGCTTCCCCACACCCCAGAGCCGTATGGCCTATGTTACCAACCGACTGAAGGGCCCTGCCTATGCCCAGATTCTCCCGCACATCAAGGAAGGCGTCTGTCAGCTTTCCGACTACGACAAGATCCTGGACCAGCTGGACCGCGCCTTTGGAGACCCGAACCTCGTCAACAATGCCCGAAACGACCTCTTCCGCCTGCGCCAATCAAACAAGGACTTCAGCACGTTCTTCGCCGAATTCCAGCGCCTCGCCCTCGAGGGACAGATGTCAGAAGAAGCCCTACCGACGCTCCTAGAACAAGCCATCTCCCGAGAACTGCGTAGCATGCTGCTTCACCACGAACCGCCCAGTCGGGAATATCACCAGTACGCTGCCTTCCTACAGAATCTAGAAAACCGCCGTCAACGCTTTAACCAACCCGTGCCGACCCTTGGAAGATCTTACACCGCCCCGGCCCCGAGCACCAACCGGCCGCAGACCATCTCCCCGCCCGCGAAGGGACCGGAGACGAGGGCCGAACGCGGCGAGCCTATGGACCTCAGCGCGCAGCGAGGGTCACGGTTCGTCCCTGGAGGCCGACGAGAGAGAGGAGAATGCTTCCGTTGCGGTTCTCAGAGCCACCGCGTTGCCGATTGCCCCCACCCCGATACTCGCTCCCGCCTACAAGCCAGAGTGGCCCGTTCCGGTTCCCCCGCCAGCTTGTCCTCGTCCAGATCCCGCAGCCCGCAGCCGAGCATTGAGGTCTCGGTAAACGGAGCGAGCCTGCGTTAAGTCGCACACAGGCTCCTATAGAGCGCACAACACGACACCAACCGAACCGCGCACTAAGAACGCTGAAGATCTCTGCTGCCGCCGTCAAGGGTCTCTCGGTCCGCGAAGAAGAGGACATGAGATCCCACCTAATGATATTACCCGCCACCCTGGAATTAGGAGACCGGAAACTGCCTACCTACGCCTTAGCCGACTCTGGCGCCGAAGGAAAGGGATTTGTTGACCAGAGCTGGGCCGAGAGCCACGAGCTCCCGCTAAAGAAACTGAAGAGACCGTTCGCCCTGGAGGTCTTTGACGGCCGAGAATCCGAGAGTGGGAAGGTCACCCACTATGTTATCACCAGCCTGAGGATTGAGGACCACTTCGAGAAAGAGATCAGACTATACGTCACGCAGCTAGCGTATTACCCCGTCATACTAGGAATGCCATGGCTAAAGGAACACGACCCGAGGGTCGGGTTCGCCAGCCATACCTTCACCTTTGACAGCCAGTACTGCCAGAAGAACTGCAACACCCCCGCCCGCCCGTCCAAGATCAGAGCATTGCACGACGTGCCGAAAAGAGACCGCCCGACCTACCTACCGCCCCGCCCCACCGGACTAGAACACATGGATATCGCAGAAGTTTCAATGCGAGCCTGCTCAGCGTACGCCCGAAGGAACTACCAGATGTTTTCTGTCACCATAGAAGACATAGAACAACAGCTTAGCCAACACGACGCACCGGACCTGGAAGAACTACTGCCACTAGAGCTTCGAGACTTCCGTGACGTCTTTTCCCCGAAGGAAGCAGACAAGCTACCGCCACACCGTCGGTACGACCACGAGATCAAGCTTATTGAGGGAGCGACACCGCCCTTTGGACCTCTGTACCCGATGTCCCGCGACGAGCTGAGGGCCCTTAAGGAATGGCTTGAGGATAACCTAAAGAAAGGCTTCATCCGACCCAGCTCGTCTCCTGCTGCCTCGCCAGTACTCTTCGTCAAGAAACCAGGAGGAGGACTCCGCTTCTGTGTGGACTACCGTGCGCTGAACAACATCTCCGTCAAGGACCGCTACCCCCTGCCGCTAACGAAGGAATCCCTCAGCAACTTGAAAGGGATGATGTACTACACGAAGATCGACATTATCTCTGCGTTCAACAACATCCGTATCAAGGAAGGACAAGAATACCTGACGGCTTTCCGTACCCGGTTCGGCCTGTTCGAGTCACTCGTTATGCCGTTCGGCCTGACCGCAGCGCCAGCAACCTTCCAGAGGTTTATTAACGACACCCTGCGAGAGTACCTAGACGTTTTCTGCACAGCCTACCTAGATGATATCCTGATTTACAGTCGCACGAGAAAGGAGCACATCGCTCATGTAAGGAAGGTCCTCGCGGCCCTGCGAGAAGCCGGCTTGTACGCCAAGATCCAGAAGTGCGAGTTCTTCCAGGACAAGACCACCTTCCTCGGAGTGATCGTGGGCCGAGAAGGAATCCAGATGGACCCGAAGAAGATCGAGACGATCGTCAACTGGAAAACGCCCGCCTGCCTGACCGATGTACAAGCCTTTATCGGCTTCGGGAACTTCTACCGACGCTTCATCCAAGGGTTCTCGAAGATCATCGCCCCGCTAGTCAACCTCACTAAGAAGGGGGTGAAGTTCAACTGGGATAAGAACTGCGAAGAGGCATTCAACCGACTGAAGACTGCTTTCACGACCGCGCCCGTCCTGGCCCCGTTCGATTGGGAAAGAGAGATCATCTTGGAAACCGACGCTTCCGATTTCGTGTCGGCCGGTGTGCTATCGCAGTACGGCGATGACGGCATTTTACGGCCTGTTGCTTTCTTCTCAAAGAAGCACTCGGTAACGGAGTGTAACTACGAGATCTACGATAAGGAACTCCTGGCAATTATTCGCTGTTTCGAGGAATGGCGCCCGGAACTGGAGGGAACGAGCTCCCCGATCAAGGTCATTACAGACCACCGGAACCTAGAATACTTCACGACGACGAAACTCCTGAACCGCAGACAAGCCCGCTGGTCCGAATTCCTCTCCAGGTTCAACTTCAAGATTACTTACCGTCCCGGCAAACAAGGAGCGAAGCCTGACGCTCTGACCAGGAGGTCAGAGGACCTCCCGAAGGAGGGAGATGAGCGCCTGCTACACCAGAGCCAGGTAGTACTGAAGAGCCACAACTTCGAGGAACCCACCCCGCCCAGCAAGAGACGAGTCAGATTCACAGAGGAACCAGTACAGCTAAGAGCTACGACACGCTCAAGCACAAGGAGACCAGAGACCGCAGCCACGGAACCAGACCCTGAGCCAGTCCGCCCCGTCCGCTCACGAGAGAGAACTGCTCCGTTACTGCCCCCACCGGTGAAAGCACTGTTCGAACAAGGGTACGAGTCCGACGAAACACTACGGTCCATACTGAAGGCCCTAGAGGAGAACCACGCCCGCCACCCGCGTATCACCCTAGCCGAGTGCGAGAACAGACACGGATACCTGTACTATCGAGACCGGCTGTACGTCCCTGAACATCAAGAACTGCTCGCTGAGCTTGTACGCTCGTACCACGAGAGCCCGGTCACCGGACACATGGGCCGAGCGAGAACTTACGAGGCCATTTCGAGAGAATACTACTGGCCGGGTATGCTATCCTATATCGAGCGATGGGTCAGAAACTGCCACACCTGCAAGCGAAGCACCGTCTCCAGAGAAGCACGCCAGGGGGTACTCAAACCTTTACCGATTCCCGACCGAGCCTGGCAGGATATCTCCATGGACTTCATCACACACCTACCCGAAAGCGATGGGTACGACGCGATCCTCGTCGTAGTAGACCGTCTGACGAAGATGAAGCACTTCATAGCTTGCAAAGGAACCTGTGATGCCGAGGAAGTCGCCCGCCTGTACACCAAGCATGTCTGGAAGATACATGGCCTCCCCAAGACAATTGTTTCCGACCGTGGAGCCCAATTCGTGTCCGCGTTCTGGAGGCACCTGATCCGCCGCCTAGGAATCAAAGCCCTGCTATCGACTGCATACCACCCGGAGACAGATGGCCAGACCGAGATCGCGAACGCTTTCCTGGAACAGTACCTGCGTGGTCAGGTCTCTTACCTCCAAGACGACTGGTCGAGATGGCTACCCCTTGCCGAGTTCGCCCTGAATAACGCCATCAACGAGAGCACCGGCACGACACCGTTCTTCGCCAATTACGGCTTCCACCCCCGCCTAGGATTCGAACCTGTACAGCCTGGACCACAGCGCGCCGCTCGCGACTCTGAGGAGTTGGTCCTCAAGATGAAAACGATCCACGAGTACCTGCAATCCGAGATCTGTCTCGCCCAAGCCCGCCAAGAGGAGTACGCCAACCGGAAAAGGAGACCTGCCCGCCGTTACCAAGAAGGCCAGGAAGTGTGGCTAGACGCCCGCAATATTAAGACTGCCCGACCGCAGAAGAAGCTCGACTGGAAACTACTCGGACCGTTCAGGATCGCCGAAGTCGTCAGCCCGTATGCCTACCGTCTGGAGCTGCCTGCGTCTATGAGGATACACCCTGTCTTTCATGTCAGCCTGCTCCGACCCGCTGCCACCGATCCCTTGCCTGGTCAGTGCCATGCTCCTCCTCCCCCAGTGGAGGTGGACGGCATCGAAGAATTCGAGGTCGAGGACATCCTGGACTCCCGCTGGGAGAGGAGAGGCCGGGGCGGCCCTCGGTTAAAGTATACTGTCAAGTGGGTTGGATACGACGATCCCACCGAAGCACCCGCCGAGCACCTGGAGAACGCACAGGAGATCGTCCGCAACTTTCACCGCCGGTACCCGAACAAGCCCAGACCGTAACTGCGTCGTCGGAGCTCCGCCCTAGAGGAGGGGAGTACTGTCACGGCGCTGAGGCCCCAGGTAATTGAGCCACGTGACCCTGTCACGTGGTAGGCCTAGTGCGGGCCCGCGACAAAGAAATATCTTTATATTGATTCTGTCCATTATATTTTGTAGCTCTTCGAGCTACGTCTTATCATCAGCCTGCCCGCAACCACGGGATTGAGTCTGTCCGTAGCAAATACCATCTGTTTAGCCTTACTCCGCTCTCAGCCTGACAGTCCCGTGACACTACGTAGGTTAATCGGGTATAGCGGGCGCGCCGTCGGTCGCGGGCTACTACTAAAGATAGGCCGGAGTAAACGAATAGTAGAGATACTATAGGGGACCGTTAAAGCCTTAGCGTCAAGGGAACTATTAAATGAACTACTATTGCGGAACTTGCTATTACTAGTATAGATTCGGGTACTAAGCCGCCTGCTGTTGAAGGTTCTATCCGGCCTAGTAACCGCTTTAATAGCTACCTCGGGAACTAGCCTAGGCGCTACCGCGACTACGTCCAACTAGGCCACCGCGACTACTACGTCTACTACGGCCGCCGTAGGGGTTAAAGCCTACCAAGCTACCGCCGTACCGAAGAGGAGGTACGATAGAACAGTTAGGGCGGAAGTAGTCGCCGGGCCTATAGTATATATAGAGATTATTAGCTATACGGCGGTTCTTCTTTTCGATAGAAATACGGCTAAGGTCTATAGGGTCGCCTATATCGATAGGCTAGGTAGGCTGGGCGGACTACTTGTTATCGGACTTGTAATAATAGTACTAATTATTCTTGAAAGAAGCTACGAAGGCTTCTTGTCCCTTATAGGTAGCGAAGTCGCGTAGGAACTCGAGCTACTTAGAAAGGTCGTCGTTAGCCGGGACCTTCGCCTGTACTCCTAAGGCAATATGTATCTTGTAGTTGACCTTTTGCTAAAGATAGAAAACTCGGACCGAGTTAGTCTACTCCGCCCGGTTAGCGAGGAGTTGGAACTCATTAAAGAAGTCTGCGTAGTTAGCGAACTCGTTCTTCTGCTCTAAAGAGTAGAAGCGCTAGAGTACGTCTTAGCGGAGGTCGACCGTCTAGTAGCGGCTCTTAAAGTCTACGAGAAAGGTGTCGCCTATAGTCTAGGCTTACTACCCGGGATCGCTTAGGCTAGAGAGCATCTTCCGGATATTGGTACGGATAGACTAGCTAGCGGAACCGCCGAAGAGCCCGGAGGTATACAGAATCTTGTTCCGCTCGCTAGGGAAATCGGTACTCTCTTCCGTTTAGTAGAGCTAAACCTGGCTTATCTAGTTGAGGAACTGGTCGTAGCGCTTGCGGGAGTCTTTCTCGTCGCCGGAGAACGTCGGGGGGTCCTTAACGATGCGGCGGCTAGTCGTACGGGCTACGCTAGTAGATACGAGCTAGGCTACCTGGGTCGCCTAGGCTACCTATAGTTCGGCGTCGCGCGTTACGAGGGTCTTACAAAGGCCGACTATACCCGCTATAACGTAGTCGAGCAACATAATAAAGTACTTAAAGATAGGGGTATCGAGATAAGGCTGAGTATCGGAACTACGGGTTTGAAGCTACTGAATACTACCGGTAAGGAACTTGACCGAGTTACCTACGGCGAGCTAGAATATAATACCCGAAGCGAGCTCGGCGTAGCCTTACTAGACCGCGAATATCGATAGGATAGCGCTTACGTCTTTATAGAGCTCCTCGCCCTCGGGGCTATCGGAGAAGGCGTTATGGTAGGCGGGGACTTAGTACGGTATACCGTAAGGCGTACCGCTATTGTTAGGGAAAGCTTCGGATATAGTCGGCGAAGCGGATCGGGAACTTGATAATCGAAGGAACTAAGGCGCGCCAAACTGGATTGGGCTACGCTAAACTGGACTAGACTACTAAGGGTATTGTAGAAATGGAAATCGCTAAAGGTACCGTAACGGGAAAATGCTACGCCAAACGCCAAAACGCCGGAAAAACACAAAAATGATGCGGAAAACGAGGTGCGTACTACGCGGGACTAAAGGTATCGAGAAAAACTGAAAAAGCGCTCTATCGCATATGGCGATTAACGTAGTAGAGGTGCAACAAACTATTACAGAGGGCACCGTAGGGGGGTAGGTAATGATGTTGTTGTTGCACGAAGTACGAACTATGGAAGGCGCCGCGGGGCGGTATATGTAGGTAGGGTGTAGGTCACGTGTGGTCACGTGCCGCAGCCCCGTGGCGCACGTACCACAAGGCGCAGGTAGGAGCGGGTATCAACCCGTGACAGAGCATCGGCCTGATGCATCATGGAATTGGCCCACTTTGTCTGTCGGTTGAGTTGGTGGTCTCTGCGTTGGTGGTCTCTGTGCTGGCGGTGGTCTACGTGCTGGTCGTCTCTGAGGTGGGAGCTGGGCTGATTAAGACAGTTAGCCCAATACAGATCAGAACAAACAATAGGGCTATTTGTCTGTTAAGATGAAAGACGTCAAATAGGGCATACCTTTACTCAGTTGTCGAAGGATCCATGCTGGGAAGCTGTGCGGGGCCGGGGCGTGAGACTCCAGTACGACGAGTTTGGACTCCTGAAAACGTGTCAGTGGAGTTCACGATTAACAACTCTGGATCCAAAAGCATGGAGCTTACTATTGGGGTCGAGGAGCTCAGTCACTTCTCTGTCTGGGAGCGACCGTCGGATCTGATCATCCGTCATTGCCGGTGGTCTAACTTGGACTGTGTTGAAGACTGCTTCTTCTCCGTTGAGCGACAACTCTCCGCGCGGAGCGGCAGACTTGGGGAAACAATGTCGAGGTTCTGAGCAAAATAAGGGATTGCGAGTCCAACACTCAAACTTAGTGGCCTTCTCCCAGTTGAGTTTGGCGCGGAGTGCGGCGGTAGTAGCCCTTTCCTTCTCGGGTTTCGCGGATTGCTGGGGCTAGGATGCAGTCAAAGCCGGGATAACAGTTGAATAACAGGTTCTTATCAAGAGTATATATAAGGTACCTAGAGTCTCAGATATGGTAACGTAAACAAGAAAAGATGGTTGCAGCAACACGTAATAGCTGGCATGGTGCATATAAAGAATGCCGTCCCAACCAATCCTTCCTATTATGAGTAATGTCTAATGCTAGGTAGTGTAATAAGCCCTTATGAGCATCACATTTTCCCATCACTCCTCACGCTCCGAGCTCTGAGCCAACCCATCAGCATAACCGCGCTCATAACCCTGCTCATAGCTCTCACGAGCAGCACGAGCCTCCGCCAGCTGAATTCTCAATTGTAGAACTTCGTCGTGGAGCCGCTTTGACTCGGCCTTCACTGTGTCCAAGTCTATATCGACCTCGGCTTTGAGGGCCCTCTCCCACTCTAGCTTCTTGTTCACATCATTGACCGTGGCCTGCTGCACCTCCAGGGCAGCAATAAGGTTGGCCATTGCGGTGGCGTGGTTGTGGATGTCGTGATTGTTGAACAGGTACAAAGCTAGGGCATCCTGAGAGGACAGGCCCTGGTTGTGGTAGCGACAGCCCGGTTTGATGGGGCACATCAGAGGACGCTCACATTAGGGAGCGTAAACAGGTATATTATGCGTGGGATTTGATATTGCTCGTTAACCCGGAAGAGTGATTCTGTTTTGGTAAGTAAGTATATATGGAATCGTGGGTAAATATCTTGAAGGACGAGTAGTTATAGCACGGATGTCAATTCTTAGCATAGTGAGTTAACTGTAGACTGCGCAATGGAAACCCTCATTCCAGGTATTTCCTTTACTCCTCGTTCTTGGCACCCTCGGCGAAGCCATTCGCCCAGCCCAAGTCATATCCGTCCCGGCTGGCCTCATTCTCCGCAATAGCCCGAGCGGCACCCTCCTCGGCAAGCTTGATCCGGAGATTCATCACCTCCTTCTCCAGCTCCTTGGCCTCGTTTTTCTCTGTCTCGAGGTCAATGTCGACTTCCACCTTCTGCGCGGTCACCCACTCCACCTCATTCTCAAGGTGCTTGGTACGAGCCTTCTCTGTCTTCAGTTTGGCGACGAGCTCGGAAATGGCTGTAGCCGGGGCGGGCATCGCGTGGTCTTGTTGCAGGTGAACGGCCAGCGCATTGCGAGCCGAAAGACCATGGGTGCCGTAGCGGCAGTTCTCGTCGACAGGGCAGGCCAAAGGCTGCTCCATGTCGGGGTTGGGGATGTTTGCGTGGCCTGTGACTGTGGTAGGGTGGGATGTCTGGGGGTGACTAGGGCGACAGGTGAAATGATTAGAACCATAGACGTGATAGATGCGATTGTGAGGTTGTGTCGAAACGGGGGACGGGAGTTCATAGCTTACCGATGCTCGGGACCACGTCCCACGATGTTCTCATCGTGAGGCATCGTGGAACGTCCGACGTTGCCTTGCTGCAGTTGCGGTTCTCTGCGGCGGGAGTCAGTTCAATGTTCTCCCAATGGTTCTCGACAAGGAATATCATACCGTTCTGATTGAGGTTGAACGACATATTGATGTCTTTAGGTCGGCAGATGTAGATGTGGTTGTGTTATGAAAAGACTGGAGGGCGTGGAAGGACTGCCAAGGCGGCCTCAGAGCTCAGAGTTGGTGGAAGTTTGGAAGAGTCGCGAATTGTAAAGTTTTCAAGAACAAAACAACGAAGGTTTTATGGGAGTAAGTTGCAGCCGGGCCCACCTTTAAGTCGCAAGGTAAATGTCCTTATTGTGCGAGGGAGCTATTGTATTAGGAAGTGAAGAATATCTCAAAGACCGTATATATCACAGTGTGTGGTGCAGTGTGATGGTCGACCGGGTTAACACCGGGAGAACCACGGTCTCTCTTAGGCTTCCAGCTGTCCGGACACTCCCTGTCGGCCTTGCCGGGTGTTGATGAGCGAGGTGTTGTTAAAGACAAAGTCAGGATCAACAACGATGTCAGTGGATATATAAGCAAGAGTGACCACAAAGAAGAGTCAAGTTTGTCTATGAATGGGAACAAAAGCAAACCGCTGATATTCATAGTTTGTCTATCAAGGAGAACAAAAACAACTCGCTGATGACTATGCCACAGAAAACAGATAACCGAAAAGGCCACAATGCTCAACACATTACACCACCCTAGTAGCTCTCGTCGCAATGCTCCTCATGCTCCTTCCGGTGACTTTGGTGCTGGTCCTCTCCGCGGCCCTCGCAATGGCCCTGTTGAAGCCCCTGTGCGTATCCGTCCGCATGTCCACGCACATATGCCTCCTCGCTGATACGCGACCAGGCTGCAGAACGCCCACCTCTCTCCTTACTGAGGAGAGCCCTTGTCTCCTGAAACTCGATCTCCAGTCTCTGAAGCTCCATCTCCAATATGCCGGCGCGAGTCTCTTCCGTCATGGGGTCGTCAGTGTCGGAGGCCGCATTTATCTGGCTGGCATTGTCGAAGAAGGCCGGGACAACGTTGCCTGCCGGAGTGGTCAACACACCTGGCTCATAGACAGCCGGAACGACGGACCTCCTCCGCTGTCTGGCGGTCTCCTTCCCTTTCTCGGCTGCTTCCACACCAATACCATGCGCCTTCTTCAAATGTTTCACCACGTTCTCCTTCCTCGGGAAGCCGTCTTTCGAGCGGCTGCACTCCTTGACTGGACAGAGAAACGGCATCTTGGGAATGTGATCCGCCTTGCCCTCAAGATCGTGGCTATCCGTCATGTACGATTCCAGTGTCTCTTTGCGAGTGTAGCCCTCTTTCGCGCGCTTGCAGTTCTGGACCGGACAGATGAAGGGCTTATCGTTGATGGTAAGGGCGGCGGGGGTGATGCTGTTGGCGCCTGGTGGAGTAGGGACGAGCTTTGAGGGGTTGTTGTGGGAGAATGGGGGAGTGTCGTGAGCAGTATTTGTGGTGCTACCCCAGCGAGGTGGCGGGAGAAGGGCGAGAGATGTGAATTGCTGATCCGCGCCATACTGCGAGAAGTCGGGTCGTTGACGGGCGGACGTGGGAGCCTGCTCATGGTGCATTGTGTTGTTGGCTATGCTTGTGCTTTCTGAGTGTCCCTTGACGGCCTGGGAGATTGCATCTGGAGGTTCCACGATCTCTAAGGTAGTGCTTTCATGTCCATAGCTTGCAAGTGCGGATGCTGCCGGGAATATCTCGACTTGGGGACCGGGAGTAATCGAATCGACAGCGGTGCCAGCATGGGTCGAGAGAGGCGAGATGCGTGGTTGTGCCACATTGTTGTTTGAAGGACCGGCAACACTCTCGAGTATAAAGCTAGACGCTGAAGGGTCGGGCATCGGGGTGTCCTCGTTGTACCCTGCCTCATCGGTTGAGGTTGGCTCGGAGGCAAAGCTGCCTTTCTGCTGGTCCATCTTGTCGGAGCTATGATGGATGCCTAGGTCAAGGTGTGTGATAGACAAGCTAGCGGAAAGGCAAATGTCGATAGTAAATACCCTAGGCACCGGCTTGACTGGTTTGAGAAGATGATCTTTGATGAGGAGGAGAGTTGAAAATTCTCCAGTAAAACTGAGCTCCTTTTATCGTCCAACATGGTGGTAGCCTTATCGGCTTCATCTCGGGTAAGTCGTGCAAGGGAGCATCGACGGAACAAGAATCTTGGGTAATAAATATGGTAATGAAGTTTATCGTCCCGAACACTCAGTCAGGACAAGTGCTAGAATGCTCGAGATAGGTTCATTATATATTACGAGCCTGGTTTCTTCTGCTGCCTGTAGGCAATCCGTTGTTCGTCTTTGAGAAACTATGCTCATATTTCTCCATGTTCTACGCTCAAAGAAACATACACAATGTATGGGATAATTACACAAAAGACACCTCTACAAACCTCTATCAACAGCGACAGCCCAATCTCACCCCAACATCCATACCATCAAACACCAGTCTACAGGCTGGCCGATCTACTACTCCTCAAGTCCCTCCTCCCTCAAAAAATGCGTTATGCCCTCCGTATAGCCCTCCCGATGGCCAAGCTGACGTCCCTCCTCGTATCCGTTCTCGAAGCCCTGAGCATAGCCATCGCCATGACCCAGATCATATCCGTCACTGCGGCCCCGATCATATCCCTCACTACTCGCCTGTTGCACGGCATGGAGGAAGGTCTGTCGCATCCGCGCCAGCTCTCTATTTAGCTGTGCTATAGCGTCCTTCTTGCGCCGAACTTCCTCTTGCTGCAACGTGACGGACATTGCGCCACCAGAGTGTGGCGAGGGGCGGGACGGGGTAGGATCGGCATGTACCTAGGAGGTGGAATGGTGTTGTGCTGGCCCGCGACAGCCATCAAGGTCTCCGAACCAGGGATGGCAGAAGTAAGAGGCACGGCCAGTGCCGCAGGGGCAGACTCGCCTCGATCTGGAGAATCGGCAGAAGACTGTGCTGTCCGATTAGACCGCCTCCACGTACCGGGAGGGGGCACCGTCCTCTCGTGCTCCACAAGCTGGGCTGGCAAGTGGCTGAGGTCCGGCTCAAGATCGTGAAACTTCTTCATGTGGGCCTTGGGGGCGTCGTCGCTGTGTAGAGAGTCTTCGTGTCTCTTCAGATGTCCTTTTGATGCCAAGTTCCTGCCGGCTTTCGGACATGTGAAGGAGGTGTTGGGAGGACGAGGGGTTGGGGAGGTGGTGGTGGTGGTAGGTTGTCCGATTGCTGGGAGCGCCATCGCTGGAAAGGAGACTTGACGGTGAGTGGTAGGATGTTGCACGTGGCTCCGGTGATGGCTTGCTGAGGCGGCAATGGAGGGGAAAGGGATGGTTGCGAAGGATAAAAATGCGGGATCGAGGTACGGATGGAAACATACGTTCGCAGCTCATGCTCTCGGTTGACCAGTGCCATCGATCAGTATCACTCTAGAGCTATAATAGGATTACCCATCCCAGCTAGTTGACCTCAGGAGTATGTAGATTCATACTAAGGGGTCCGTAGAATCTTCGAAGTCTATGACACTGCTTCGAGAGTTGGATCTGCGAAAAGTAGGCGATTCGAGCGAAGGTCACGGCAGTGCGGCTTGTGAAAGATTCTGTGGCTACTCCTAGGTAATCTCGTTTTTGTCATGATGTGCTTCCAGAATGTCATCTCCCCAAAGGACGAAACCTAACCCATGTGTTTGAGGACACTCTCAAACAGGGATGTACTCAGATACAGCTTATACTCAAACATCTATACTACCAGAGCACACGCCACATGTTCCCTATCTCGAACACCCTTGCCCATCATCTTCATATCCTTATACACGGCCTCGGTAAACCCCTCCTGCCGGCCCACCGCCCGACCCTCCTCGTACCCAGCACGACGCGCATGCTCCACCGCGACATCTCGATCGTGCGCATCCCGCGCCAGAGATTCCTCCCGTCCGACGGCATGACCCTGGGCAAACCCGTCTTCACGCGCCTGGGCGACGGCGATATCCCTCTCGTGCGTTTGTCTCATGAGACTCTCCTGCAACTGACGGATCTCCCTCTGGAGAGCGTCGGCTCTGGCTGTCTGGCGGTTGAGCTCCGTGACAAAGGTGTACCGGTCTCCTCCTGCGTAACCAGTAGGAGCGTCCGTGCCGGGCTGCAACTGCATGGTGCTCGGGACAGCTGGTGGCGCCTGCTGTCCGGCAGCAAAGGTGGCGGCAAGACCGGTGGCTGCAAATACAGGCGGAGCACCGGAGACTGTTTCGGTCGCTTGAGTGGAGAGACGCGGGTCGGGAGTACCAGGGCTGGACCACCTTTTCTTCGGTAACCGAAGGTGTGCCGGCAGGTAGCTGATGTCTGACCCGAGTCCGTGGATCTTCTTCATGTGGAAAGTGAGGGCGTCCCTGCGTGCGTATCCACATGTGGCCCGCTCGCAGGCCCGCACGGGACATAGGTAGGGGCGGGTGTCGGCGTGGACATCGGCCTCGTGCCTGTCCAGAGCGTGTTGTGAAGAGAGCCCCTCCCCGCACGTTGGGCAAGAGAAGGGCTTGTCGTAGGACTTGGATGGCAGGGTGGATGAGTTATCGGCAGCAGGGAGCGTGCCTGACGGAGTAGTTACGCCTCGAGGTAAAGCGACTGGCTGGTGCTGAGGTGGTGCCTGAGGGACAGGGGCAGGGACCTGAGCTGTGAGGTCTGGACTCGGCCGCGAGCCGAGGGTCTTAGGGCCTCTCTTCTTCGGGTTCGTCAGGTATGGGGGTAGGTGACTCAGGTCGGGCTCCATCTTATGCGCCTTTTTGATGTGGGTTTGGAGGGTGTGCTTGCGCGAGTATCCGAACCTCGCGTGGTGGCAGGTCGGCACTGGGCAGACATATGGATTTATATTCCCATGTACCTCTTTGTCGTGCCTGTTCAAGTGTGCGTATGTCGACAAGGTCTCGCCACACTTCGGGCATGCGAAGGACCGCCTGAGAGGACCAGGAGCTGGGGGGCCGGTGGTGGCTGATTGTGCGGTTGCTGACATGCTAAGAGATGTTGGGAGCATAGGGGGTTGGGTCCACAGTGGTGCCATATGGTGTGGTTGGAGCCCGAGAGAGTCGCTGGTATGGCTGTGAATGGGGGACCAGATTCTGTCGAGCGAGACTTCAATATTGTCTTCATTGCTATTGGTGTGAACATGTGTCCTCACATTTGCATGTAACTCACTCGTCTGGGGCCTGAGAACCCGGAAACTAGATCGCATAATGCATGACACAATCCGGTCCAGTTCTTGATTTGGTTGTTCATAGACGTGTGCATTAGGGTACAATATATGATACAGTATCAAATTCAATGCTTGCCATTCCACCTTGCCGCTTCATGTCATAGAGAGACTACGGCCAAAACCTATTCCTCAAACATTAGCTGTGCTGATACCGAAAGCGCCACCACGTGCTTCCTCCTGCCCCTGTTTGTATCCAACATGAACAAAGACCAAGGTGAGCCCCTCTTCTGCCATGACCACAAAGGTTTCCAATACTAACAATAATACTTCCTCAGCGGGCTTCAATGAGGCCGCCTCGCGAGCCACACTCACGGTGCACCCTGTTTCCTCCTCCAACACTACGATCACTCCTTCATCAACTTCCAAGACGTTCACCTGCGACGAGTGCGGTGTAGTACTGAAAGACAAGAAAAATCTTGGCCAGCACAAGGCCTCAAAGCACAGCAATGAGCGTCCATACCTGTGCACCATCACAAGCTGCACTCGAGCCACAGACGGCTTTGTCCGCAAGGCGTGCCTGCGCTACCACACATGATGCGGGCTCACGGAATGCTTAGCCAAGCGGCAAACGACGCCCAATCTCACCAGGCGACAATCCAAGACAACCAATCTGAGGTCACCTATTGGAAGACGCAGTACGAGATGTCGGAGGAGTATGTCCGGCAACTCGAGGCGGAACTGCAGGTGCAGCGGGAGGAGAATCGGCGGCTAAGAGAGACCGTTGGCTTGGACGTTATGGGTAACGCTCCCCTCAGCTCTGGCAGATCCGTGCAAGAGCACATTGGTAAAGAACATCGGAAGGAGCGCGAGAGGCAGGACTGTGACATGGATGGTTGATGAGAAGCAAGCATTAGCATGAATTCAGGGTATTTATGTAGCCACGAAAGCAGCGAAGTGTTTGGGACTTGGAGATATCAGCGGAATGCAGAATAAGAAGTGTGACATAGGTCTTCTGTTTACGCTGGAGGCAGCTCGTGCGCAATCCGGCATCACATCAGCGGTATATATACACACTCGGTTTCGCATTACTCGTCAGTTGTCTTGATAAACGAGGTTGTCTCACTTTCGCTTCAGTTGACTCATCCGGTTCATATCTTGAATTTCGTTGGGATGGTTGTAGTATCTATATACCTTACCTATATCATCAGGCGAGCAAATCACCCCGCACTGCTGTCCTCGGTATATACCACTGTCCGCTACTTTACACGTTCAAGTGGCGTTAAGTTTCTGGGCTCGTTATCGATCAGATGCTCATCAGAAGCCTTACTGCTTGCTCCTCATAAAGTATCTTGAGCATCTCCCGACAGCGAGTTCATTTTCCGTCACAAGGTGAAAAGCGGTAACGTGTTTGTAAGGCCTGGCGACTGTGCAAGACCCACTCAAGCCCTGTGCCGCGAACTTCGTCGCCAATGCCTTTGACTCTCCTTGACAACTATTAGATCGCGAAGCCTACATCATGACACCTAACCCGCAACTCATTCAGAAATAGGCAAAATGACCGAAGATCTAGGCAAGTATTCTCTCCGCTCAAAGCGATGGACAACGACTTTCTAAACAACTTGCCCTACAGTGCATGGCCACAACAGACATGACCAACTCGGTCCAACCCGCCACAGGCCAGAATGCAAAGCCGCCATCCTCCTCGTCTGGGAACAACACCCCTGCAACAGGAGTCACGTCTCCCACCGCACAGCCTACCGTTAGCATCACCACACCCTGCGCCGAAAGCAGCACAGTCTCAACCCCCACCCACGTCGCCTCCGCCAAACTTGCCCGAAAGAAGAAGCACAAGCCCGCCACCTGCGACGAGTGCGGCCTCGTGCTCTCTAGCTCGACAGCCCTGAAGGGCCACAAGAAATCCAAGCACAGCGACGAGTGTCCCCACGTCTGCCCATTCCCTGACTGTGAGAGGGCGACGAAGGGCTATGCCCGGTCCGACCAGGTCACCTACCATCTGATGAGGTACCATAACATCAAACTCGACGATGTCGAAGCTGTGACGGCTGGTAATGCGGGCAGTTCTGCAGCTGTGCCGTCTAGCACGGTTGGCGCTGCTGTGCCTGTGACTTGGGGATGGCAGAAGAAGTACCATAAGTCGCAGCGGCGTGTTAAGGAGCTCGAGGTTGAGAATGCTAGGTTGAGGGAGTTGGTGGACTTGGAGTTCACTAACTGGGCTGCGTATGAGTATGAGAGCTCGAGGGAAGAGAAGGATGGGAAGGAGAGCGGGGTGCACGAGGGTGAAGGAGATGAGCACGACAGCGCTGATGCCGATGAGAACGAGGATGATGAGGTCATGTTGCTTGAGCATGTTGACAGCATCGTAATGCTGGAGGATTCTGGGCAGGAGGAATAGCATCATGTACCTTGCAGATTTTCAAGGGTAACATGGATGCAACCAGACAAGCCTGGATGGTGGTTGCCAGCCAAATCTGCGATTACAAACATTGCTTTGACCCCTTTTATATTTGTAGAGGGGTAGGCAAACCTCAAGCCCATATTTCTGAGTTGTCAAGTCATTCGACCCTACTTCATACAAATATCTTCATTGGCCATCCTCTAGTCGATTTCCCTTACTTAACATGAATTATCCGAAACTATTCACGATTGTATACCATATAGGTGCAAAAGTCATGACAGCCAACGACAATCATGTAAAGACGGTTGTGGCCGAGTGTCAGGGCAATGCGCCAGGGCGACTGGTAGTGGCAGGTCAGCACTTCTTGAGTCTGAGACAAGGGTGCAATAAGTGACAATGCTTTGAAGGGTGAAAGTTGATACAGTCGGTTATTCTTTAAAGTTGCTACACCGTGCAGACATTCTGTTTACTTCTAGGATTCAGGTTCGTTTTTCTGGCGAAGTGCATGCCAGACTGCCACTTCACTAACTTGCCCTTGTCACATCCTCCCTCTTCAAGTTGGTCATCTCTTGCCGGAAATCTTCAGGAGCTCAGGTCCGCTCACCCAACGTTTCGCTAACGGCAGCCTCGCTTTCTATCTAAGTTTATCATCGCGGATCAGACGGTCTCACAATTATCCTCAGTATCGAGTCTATCATTATGATGGACTCTCGCCGAAACGACAATATGTCGAAGGAGACAACCGCTCTTCAGAAAGATGGAAGTAAGACTCCTCCAATCTCAAATATTGGTCGTACAGCACTTCTAACACATTTGTCACAGTCGACGGCGCACATGTGGGCTACCATAACGAGAACGCCGACAAAGAGAAATCCGTCAGTCAAACCACCGCCAATTCGTCCGGCCCAGGTCGAGCCTCGTTTGCCAGGCCCTCTAGCACCACCAAGCAACCGCGGAAAACGTCCAAGATCAAGGTCGCCTGCGACGAATGGGGGCAAATGGTCCACGTGACTGCCATGTGCAAGCATAAGCAGTCAAAGCACAGCGGTGAGAGGCAGAACAAGTGCCCAGTGGCTACGTGTGAGTATGCGACCAAAGGTTTCGCGAGGAGGGACTCTCTCAACATACACATGTCGCGTAAGCATCCTGGGCAACCTGTTCCGTCCCTTATCTCCCGCCGCAAGATAGACACCGCAAGCAGCAGCAAGGCGGGTAATTAACCGGGAGAGATGGACGAGGTCAGCAGCACCACCTGTGTCCCAGTCCCTCGGATTAAGATTGTCGACCATGCGACCTCGAGCAGTAACGCCACCGACAATCTCACCCTGGCCCAGAGACTGGATGCAGAGCGTCGCAGGAACCAGGCGAAGGATGTCGAGATCGCATCTCTCCACGCTACGATCAAACAGCTGACAGAGGAGCTAGCGGCTGAGCGCCGTGCCAAAGAGAGGCTTGAGCATGTGCTGGAGTTTACCAACTGGGAGGGTTACACGTACACCTCCTCAGAGGAGAATGACGATGGAGTAGACGCCAATGGGAATTTCTGACGAGGGGGATGTCTACGACGATGGGTAGAAGGATTCTGAGTATGAATACTCTATGAAGATATAGTTTCCTGATGCTTTGTTATTGTCGTGCTGTCTCGTCTAATTGTTGACTCGGTCTCACGAGATACCTGTAGACAAAAACAGCCTACCAAGCCCTACCATACCAGCTGAATTCTTTGTCCACTGTTTTAGCATGCATAGCCTGTTGATCTTCTCGAATTCTCTTGATGAGGACTATGCTTAGATATATTATATAAGCGATCACTCTACCGCTGCTGTCGGGACTGACGCCCTCCACCTCGCTCAGTCACATATTATCGTCCGATATTATCTGCTCAATAATGTGCCCTCGTGTCGTGGATGTGATAGAAGACATTATCCGGTCACAATTTCTCAGCATCAACTCTCTCAGCTTCGTCTTCTCCAGCTTTGGTTTGTACAGCATAAACTCACCCAGCAGCCGCAGCGCCCCGACCGTGCCTTTGAGGCCAGCCGCCAGTCGGATACGATCCTCGACGTCGTGACCTCACAAATTGGAGACCCAGGAACCACAACACAGTCGCAGGAAACAGGAAGTTGAAAACGACCTAGACGACGGTGAGGTATCTGGCTGTCGCAGCTTTTTCGAGGAAGCGGGACAGTAGAGCGACCGGGTCTCCAGGTTGTTTATAGTGTTGGATGCGATAACGGGGTTCACCACTTGGAAGAGCGTATGGAGGAGACGATGGATGGGACGAGAGGGGACGTTGATAGGGACATTTCTGTAGAGTATTCTGTACGGTACCTGGTGCCCGCTATTAGTCTAGATGACGTCTAATGCATTCCGATGTATCATTTGCTTCTTGTCATGGCTGTGTCACCTTTCTTGCCTAATTATTGACATCGCTGCCCGCAATGTCAGAGATTCGAGAACCATTCTTCTCATTCCACCGTTCGTTGTTTTGCTACGATATGGTTATATCCCCTGCTTTCAGCTTAATCTCTTAGCCCCTGTGACTCATGGACCTCCGTTCATGCTCAGCAGCATAGCTTGTTCCTCCCAGAGTTCTGCTGCCCACTGTCCCAGGCGACACTCTTCCTGGTCCCGTGACTTGCATTTTCGAACCCTTCACATTGATACAATGCTTCACCTTCACATGTACGTATCGATAAGGAACAAAATCGGCAGTGCGAGAAACTTTTCAAGTAAAAGTCGGTCTCTCGTCGTCGCCCTTCGCCCCACAGTTAACGACACCGTTCGTCTTTTCAGTTGGGCGCCTTTTCTTTGCCATGAATATATTGCCAAAGTTTATTTCAGCATCATTCTTTTGCAAGCTTCTCGATCCCCTTTCTTGAACTCAATTTTGAAAACCTTGATCCCTCCACTTTTTTCTTTATATCTCATCATGGACAAAGATTTCGTAAACTATTGGCTGCGTCCCAATGATGATCCAGAGGAAGCGCCGGCGGCGCAGGAACAGAACTACACGCAGCCGTTTCTCCCCCATAATGGGCACATGCATCTGAGCCAGATCCCGGGCCAAATCCCTAGTGAGATCCCCAACCAAATCGCGCAAGCCCCTCTCACAGGAGACAACCTCGGTCACCCGTTCTACACCGGGCCTGATCGCTCTCATCACGGACAAAACCGCCCGGTAGCCTCGCCTCCGGGTAATTATCACACGACTCATCGCCGAAGCAGGAATTACTCATTAACGGAGGAGAGCTTCCACTCGAGTATCCCCAACCAGGGGACCACTTCGACCCAGTCACACCAGAATCTTGACGAGGGACCTTTTGGACCAGGGTATGCGCCAGGACCGCAAGTACGTTGTCCCCGTCTGTAGTTTACTTGTCTGCAGTATCACAAGTGGGCTGCATCCGTTTACTCTAACACCATACAGGTCCCTAATGTCAACAACGACGCACCCGACCACTACCCTCAATATCCCTATTGGCGTGTGGGTTTGGGGCCGGGGAGTGCCCCTCCACCTGTGCATCCTTATGTGCCTGAACCCCCAGGATATCAGCAACAAGCCGATCCGATGTTCAACCAGCACTTGAACAACCAGTCCTATACCGAATCAGAGACTCTGCCGAGTGGCCAGCCGGCGAACTATCCAAGAAATGGCTCCCGCAGGACTCATGCTTCTCAACATCAAGACCCGAATTCCTTCCACGCCGGTCATTTCCAGCCAGCTGCACCATACCATGCTCCTCAGATGCAGACCGGGACCCAGCCAGGAATTGAGCAATAGGATGCTCATCCTGCCCTCCCGCAGTCTACGCATGGACACTATGGTGGCCAGAACCAGGCACCAGAGCCTCAGCCAGTAAGTTTCCATGCCTCGTTGGTGGCTAATAAAACAATTCCAGCTGACCATTCTTTCTTTAATACAGGCGCAGATATCCAGCTACGTAGAAGGAAGTGTTCCAGACTCTGCGCCTTCATCGCGCGGTCGAATCCAGTTCCCGCGGGGGACGCAAGGACTTGGACCTGTCCTTGCACCAGCAAACAACCCCAATACGAACCAAGTGGACACCAGCCAGTTCTATCCGCAAACTCCAGCTACTGCTACCCACGTAGCGAGCTCATTCAGTAATAACTCCACCACTACCGGAAGCCTTGCTCGCGTTCCCGCCACGGTCCCTGCAGAGACTGGCATTCCTACCAGAAGTAACGCGAATCTCCACCATTCCTCTGCGCCAGCGCCAGCTACGGCCTCCGAGGTAGCCAACACGCAACCAAATAACTCCTTCGCCCAGGCAGTTCGCGCGCGGAACTCAACCACCGCACGACGAGCCCGAAGGACAGCTGTCCGCCGAACCCGCCGGGCAGCAGCAACCACGCCGCCGCCAACCCTACCGGGCCAAACGTCCTGCACGTCTTGTAACATAGATTTCAAGACGCCGAACAACCTCAAAATCCACCTTGAGGCGGGTAGGGCCCATGCCAAAAGCAGCAGGTGGATCTGCAAGTTCCCAGGTTGCGACAGGGAAGGCTATTGGTTCGCACGCAAGTGCAGTTATCGGAGGCACATGCACGACATACACGATATCAGGCCAGCGCGGAATGAGGTGTGGCAACCGAGTGCCCAGAACAACGAGCAGGGGGTGACTCGCGGCACTGGGGCTGCCACGAATGCAACCAACCAGCCTCAGGACACCAACATGTTTGCGGATTGAAATGTATCGGTTCGGGACTCCAACGTCCAGCATAACACCACCGGTGGTCCTGTTGCGTCTGGATATGGAGACAACCCACCGCCGTCGAGCGAACAAGGTTGTGACACGACCTCCGACGAGTACGAGCATGAGCAGGATTCGGAAGAGGATTCAGATTCAGATTCAGATGACAGGGAGGTTCCCGGCAGCAAGATGTGAAATTGTTAGAGCTGCCAGATGAGTGACGACTTGTATTCTCAGAGGTGCTATGAGATGTCATGAAGAAGCTAGGGCACGATGGGGGGGTTTTGGCTCAGGTTGTTGGGAGATATTACATGTGTTATAAGGGTCTATTGCGTGCCTAGACTTCTATCAAATATCATGTATTATAGTCGATCATCACGTCTAAGTCTCATGGGTGATGCTATCATACCTATCACCTCGATCATCGCAATTTTCACCTCCACTCAGTCAGTTTTTGTCCTTTACTTGCTCCCTACTTCATATGCCCTTTGTCACGTGGTATGATTCCTAGCACGGTCAGGCTGTGATGCCCTACATTCACCTTGTCGGTGACATACTCGATCACGGTGAATTTCTGTCAGCCAAAAACACACAAACAGTTTGCAATCGCCTCGTTAATAGGTCGCCCCACTTGGATTTAACTGGTTGTCTTCTCGCTTTCTTGTTTCACCATCTTCCCCATCACTTCCTCGAATCATCTTCCCTGTTACATGCGCAACCTGGCCCTGGAACATGTCGAAATCCCTCGAGCCATCACGAGCAAAGTCAACACTCACCTTTTGAGATCACTTTTGTCTTTGTGTACATTCAACATGGATCGCACATGGATTCCAGACTTGTCACGTTTCGGTTACGATGACCCTGATCAGCTAGAGGCTGGAGATGGACAGAGCCTAGCGAGAAATGACCACTTCTTCGAGGACCCAATGCCACAGGAGTCGCCTGGACAAGAACAACATCATGGCCCGGGCCCGGAAGTCCCTGACGGCCTGGGTTATGGCCTCGAACCCTTGGGTCCGGTAGTCAGGTATCCACCGCACCAAGCATATTCAATCCCGCACGGCTATTCTCAGAGCGATGCCTCTCAGAGCAATGCCGGTCCGACCGCCGTCTTCGCGAATCAGGCCCGTGGCGCAAACTCCTATTTCGATCCCCCCAGTCTCAAAGCTAGCCAGACCAGCAATGACTCTATATACCCAGATCCTACAAGTCTAGACGCTGGTCAACACATTACCTATACAGACGGCTCCAACATATCATATGCCAGCCCCGTCTCTGAAGGTCCAGGTGCAGGGGACGCTGGTGGCGGCCTTCCCCTCCTATCCCGCGATAGTCAAAACCTGAGCGTCAACCATTGTCCGGTGAGTTCACAGCCGCATGACTCTTAAACTCAGAAAAAGAAGCCTTGGCTAACTATCGTTGTCAACAGGCTTCGACATCCCCGTCAGAATACCCAACAGAATCTCTTTTCCAATATAACTCGGCGGCGATAGGAATGGTTGAGCACACCTACTCAGGAACCTAGGGGGTTTCTATAGCGAGCAACAACTATCTCCCCACATACTCAACAAACACATCGCCTGGCGAAACCAGTTTGCCACCGGTTCATGGTATCGCGCCTCTTCCCATGGCGGTAGGCGTTCCGAACCTGAATCAGCTTTATGCCCAACCTGTGCATTCTGACTTTACCAACGCAAACCAAAACAGCCCACCTTTGGATCAGAACCAACCTTATCCGCAGGCTAGCAACTCATGCGAGCACGATTCCTTCACCACCACAGCCTGTGGTCCTAACACGTCCCAAAACACATCCATGGTCACCACAACGGCCGGACCCGACGTAACAGCCACGCAACAAAGTAGCACAGCACCTCAATACAACCAGGCCGCAATGGCCACACATTCGGACGGCAAACAGAACACCTACTGCACTGATTGCAGGAAAGATTTCAACACTGCCGAAAACCTGAAGTTCCATCAGAAGATCACCAAGCGGCACGGGAACACAACCAAGTGGATCTGCCGCTACCCAGGTTGTAGAATGGAGGGCAAGTGCTTTACCAAGGAGTATAGCTACCGAAGGCACTTTGACGTCGTTCACAAGGTTGCAACTGTCCACAATCAGCTCTGGAACCCGAACGCACCGGGTCAGCAGCCACAGAGTACCGCTGTGGCTATTGGCGCTGCCCCTGTCAGTGCTCCCGGCTCCACGGCTCCTGGCGTGGGTGTAGGTGTGACCCTTGGCGCCACTCCTGGATTGAGGCCGCCTAGCATGATATTGCCTGGCATGGCTCCTAGCGGCAACAGCCGACCGGGGATGAGTGGCGGGGGTTTTGGCTCACAAGCCAACAGCCGCAAGAGGAACGGCGAGCAAGAAGAGGAGGGAGGGAGAGACCTTGACGATGGCGAGGTCCCTTATAACCAGGGCTACAACAACAAGCTGCCCAGGTCATAGAAGAGATGGTTGAGTCGCCACTTGCTGTGGAAGAGGCAGGATGCGGTCACAAAGCAGTACCGCTTACAGAGAATACTAGCTCTGGGTAAATGATACGAATTGGCACAAGAACGCGATTACCACCACCAGGCTGTCCAAATAGTTTATAATGAATGTTTCCCCTCTTTTATATCGTTTTCTTGACCTTGTGTTCTTTTGTCGGTCGTCCTTCATGGACTTCCGCCTGTCGACAGTTACTGTTTGGCCAGTGGGCAAATCTATATATCAACACCATAGTCCGAAGGGGGTTTTTTCAGTCTTAATGTTGGACATCGTCCATCAGTACACTACGTTGGAGAAGGGTGCAACCAAAGAAAGGGGATATTGTTGAGCAGCCAGACTTTTCTTCCGCGGTATCCGGCTGATTATAGGATGGGAGAGGCATGAGAGGAGACAACGTCGAATCATGCAACATGAGCATTGATTCTTAGATATGATCATTCGTTCTTTCGAGTCGCTCATGTCACCCTAGACAAAAGGATCTCCGTTTCACCCGTTGCTAGACTTAGGCGGGCCTAGATTCGGAGATAAAGCGTGCATGTAGGTATCCTTGCACTCTTTATTCCAAGGCATGCAAGGGCCGACTAAGTCTCCCTCGCAATATTTGATTTGCAGCTCAAGACTTGAAATTTGGCACACACACAGCTCCCAGTCTCTCGAAAGGCTCAGCGTATCATCGAGATCGAGGGAGTCTCATCCAAGACCGGCAATGACGACAAGACGAAATCGATAGCAACGACATCGAGCAGGCACGTTATGAGCCACCGTCGCATCATGTCACTGGCTCCGCCGCCTCCTCAGCCGTCGAGAGGGTCACTGTCACGGAACTGTCATACTCGGTGGAAAAGTCCAGAGGTTACTCTTCCATCAGGGGCTTTCCATAACAAGTCTAACCTTCAGGACACAAGAGACTTGTCCCCTCTACAAGCGGCTTACACCGGACGACCGTAAGTCCTACCGACACCGACGCGAGGTCGAGTTCGGTGTATTTAGTACACCACCCTCGATGCCTACAACATGAGGTTCCATAGGAGGCGTGTTCACTTGAAGGATCCCGAATGGAAGTATACCTGTGCAGAACGCAACATGGAGGGACACACTTGGATCTGCACCAGGTAGTCCGAGTATGACGCTGAACCGAACACTTTGAGGGAGCTTACGGATATCTGCTTGGTCCAATCGAAGATTACAAACAAGAGCACTACATAAATCAAAAAGACGCTCGAGACAGAGAACGGTCGAAAACTCTCGAAATGGGGGTGATGGCGAGGATGAGCAGCTGGCTTCATGAGATGATTATATACAACATCTGCGACAATATCACTCGTATCAGCCGGGGATTCTCAGATAGGCTTTTGGGGAATGGCTTAGAAATGGTGGGCGGTATACCATGATACGTACCTTGCCTTCACCCTGTCGGTGAGCCACTGGTTCACGAGTGAAGTATCTGCCGGAACTTCTCAAGTGAACTTCTGTCCGCTGCTAGACCCACCTACATTTCGCAAGACGCGGTCCATCTGCCGTCGTGTCTTCGCAATCTTTGCAACAACTGCTCTCAAAGATTGTTGTCTATTTACCTTCCCTCAGTCACCTTCATCACATCATCAACCACGACTAGTGTGTGACACTGGAAAAATAACAATAGCTTCACAAGACGATGACCTTATCCGTCGTCTCGGACTCGAGGATCTGCCTGGTATCGGGCGATCAACTGACGCTCCCAGCAACACGGCCTTGGAGCAGATGCCAATCCTGCCACAATATGGCGATCCAAGTCAGCATCAGGCCGCGCCCAGGCGTCGCCAGCAGGGGACAGTTACATGGCCCTGGGACATTGACGATCTGATGCCCTCTTCGCAAAGCGATGATCTCGTGGAGTCTTCCTACCAGACTGAAGGCTCACAGGAGTCACGGCCCTCAGGGTACAACCTGCCAGCACAGCAACAATTAGAATATCAACAGTTACGGTACCACCAGTCACAATACGACCAATCTGGATACCACCAGTCAGGATACCACCTGTCAGGATCTTATTCCCACTCCAACTCCCGGTCACGGCGGTTACAGCAGCTTGAGCAATCTCACCATCCGCCTGGAGTTCACCGGTCTGAGTCTCGCCACATCAGCCCTGGCGCAGTGGCTGACCAACACCTCCAAGGTCTGCAGACTCTCCAGAACGCCCAATCGGTATGCATCCTTCCCACCTTTCAAATCACTCTGATAGTAACGTTGTTCACTGGCGTCTTGCAGACTCCATCGTCGCATGTCCAGCCAACTCTGTGTACTCCAGCTATCGCGAACCGACAGCAGCACCCCAGCTTAGTGCCTCGCCAGCCGTCCCGTGTCTTGGCCCCTGAGCAACGGCCATTGGACGCAGCACCTCACCAGCGGTGGTCAAACGGCGCGTCTGCTCACAACCAATCCAGCATCATGGTGCCTCGGCGGCTGCCCTTGGGCGCGGTACCTCATCCACGGCCCAATAACGTGGTACCTTACAGCCAGTCGAACATCATGGTCCCCAACCCACAGTCTTTAGGGTCAAGGCCGCACCCTCACAGCCAGTCCAACGTGACTGTACGTCGTCAAACATCCTTGGGCGCGGCACCAACACAACAGTTCAATGGCAACGTCCCTAACCAGCAACCCAGCGGCCCCAGCCTCATGGCCCCTCAGCGACGGGCCAAAACCTTGACCACTCATTCACAGCCCCGGACTACAAACAATGTACAACCTTTGCGGCCGCAAGTTCCTTTACAGCAGCTAGTTTATTCACGCCAGCCAGCTTCAGTCCAGGCGGTTTCAGTCCAGCCACCTCCTTCCCAGCAGCAAGTTCCTTCGCACCAGACAGCTTCTTCACGCAAGCCAGCTTCGTCACGCAAGTCATCTTCACGCCGGGCTGCTTCACGGCCCCGGGCCGGGGCTAACAACGAGCCCTGCGACATATGCGGCAAGGGCTACTTCAACCACGGAAACATGATTTTTCACAAGCTGAATGTTCATTTTCCGCATTTATTGCCGACGTTGCCTTGCCCCTTCCCGGGCTGCATGTTCAGGAGGCAACCCTGGGGAACCAAGCGCAAGTCTACATGGGACAGGCACCTGGAGGTTACGCACGGCCTCGACCGCGCGCAGATCCAGCAGCTAGCGCGGAATCTGCCTCGGGCAGATCCCCAGCAAATCGCACTTGCGCTTGCACAGCAGCCAGTACCAGTTGTTCAGCAGCCAGCAGTTACGCAGCAGCCAGCTGGGGCCCAAAAGCAGACACAGTCCCAGCATTCGCTTGTTCAGCAGCCCCGCCAAGCTTCAGCAAGCTCCCTTCAGGGCAATAGGGACGACGTACCTCGGCAGGAGGACAGGGACGATGCGCGAGGAGGGCGATGTCACGCCGGATCTCCAGCAGGGAAAGAAAAGGAAGAGGTCTGACGGGGACGACGATGATTCTGGACTTGAGGGGTAGTTGCACACAAAGAATGGAAGTCAGGGTGCCATTCCAGGAGAAGCGTCATGAATGTCCACCGGTATTGGATCTTTGCCATGGGCGCTGACTTCGAAGACAGGAGAGACAAGGGAGATGAATGAAGCATGCCTACTTCTTTGTTCTGAGTTCATGCCTCATCTTTGTTGACCAGCAGGTTGGGAAGTCATAGGCTATGTATTGGAACACACAGGCCAGTGCCAAGATCTTCTGATTACTGAGCCCCTGAACAGCATCCCCGGATCAGTACGAAAGTGTCACGTGCAAGACACCGAAAGTACTTGGATAGGGGTCTCGACTGCAAGGGAAGAACTTGAAGACGGGACACCACATTTCTGGCCGATCAGCTAGCCCTCAAGACTAATATACGCACCTTTCTTACTAATTGGTATATCCTACCTTTTCGAATATATGACCTCATACTATATATTTTGTCAACCGGCCTCAAGAACCCGTCGATTGCTCAGTCCGATCATCCAGCTACAGCGTCCGCGGCAGATCGCAGACAGTCCGAAGGCAACCTCGATGCGATGACCTCCTATCTCGGAAATGCCAAACTCCCCGATGCCGTCAACAGAACCGTCAAAAGCGAGCGGGAGAGAGAGCCTGACTTTCCCATCGACCCCACAGAGCTTGCCAACCAGCTGAGGGCATTACTTCGTCGGGAGAAGCAGCTCCTCGAGGAACTTCGACTAGAAAGGGCTCACTATGATGCCGCGCTGCAGGATGCGGAGAGAAGGAGACGAGGGCAGATCGATGCGTTGGGGCGTACTCACCAAGAACAGCTGAGGTCAATTCCCGGCAACGGACTGTCTAATGCCTAGAGGACCGCGTATGAGACCGCACAGGATCGCATGAGGACTGCACATGAGGAGCAGATGAGGGTCTTGCGCGAGAGGCAGCAGCGGAGTGAGAGGAAGTTGTTGAACTTGGTGAATGATCGGCGGTAGGAGCTGTCACGGGAAGTGTCTCTTTTATTGTATGTCACAGCCTTGAGCTTTGTTACATAGTGAGTTCTGAGAACTGAGGGAGAAGGGTTCCATCATATCTCCGGTTTACAGGCTTTGTGGTCTTTGTTGTTAAACAGATTAAGACAATCATTAACACCTGCCTATCTGAGTTTACACACCGTCACATGTCCGAGACGGAAGGTCATGGACGTGGTCACTGGGAAGATGATTGCAAAGCCAGCGCTGAAGCTGCCCAGTTGCCCCTGAGGCCTAGAAGGAGACAGTGAGCGTGTCTATCGTGGCAGAACCTAGAGGCTAGTCTGGACCGCCAGTCCACTGCCCTTATACAAGGCCAACATTCACCGTTCGTTATAGGTGAAAGACGTAGCAGCCTGGGTCCACAGTCACAATATGTCGTTTGCGCATAAACTTTCAGCGTAGATCATCACGCTTCAAAAACTGACACCCTACAACGAAACTGCCGAACGGACTATTCTTCAACCTTTCGCTCAGGACCCTCATCTCGTCACAACTTCTTGGACCCCCCTTTTCCGTTTTTAGAAGTGTACTTGGGTATCTGATCAGCATGTCTGCTGACAAGCAGTCTGCGATGCCGTCTGAGGTCGGGATCGCCGATGAGAGTGTGCAGTTGGACGCGTCGTCATTCCAGGACCTTGTCGATAGTACTGCCTCGAATAGTTTTACCCCAACGAGGGAAGAATCAAGGGCACATCAGTCTACCAGTCAGATGTTCCAAGACGGCAGCAAGCAATATAGCAATTACAACAGTCAGCAGCTCGGCCGGGTAAGTTGAGGTTTGAGACGCAGAGAAACTGTCAGCTAACTCACCTGGTAGCACATCCCTCTTGCACAACCCGGACAAGTAAAAGAACCGTCGCTTCGCATCACGAGCCAGCAAGGAAGTCAGAGCCTTTCCGGTCGCCAGCCGTTTGAGCATCACCACTACGGCCAACTTCCCTATGGTCAGCAGGGGAACCATCAATACGACAACCGCCACAGTGAACAATACGATCGCCATCATGGCCAGCTGTATTTTAAACAGTATCCACCGGAGGCGACTCATCAGCAGCAGGGTCAGCAGCCTCAGCCGAATTTGATGACAGGAGTTGTTGATGAGGCAGCACGGATGAGTTCTGTGTCACAGACAGGTGGTTTGTAAGTATCTCTGGATTGCCCAACTTCATGCTACCCTTCTCCCTTACTCATACCATTCCTAACGTCTTTACAGAACTTCAACGATCTTCTACCAGCACCACATATTGCGGTTAGCCAAAAGTCTGTAGCACCAATGGAGCCTCCCAAGACAACAGCTCACATTCCGGATTCACTCGCTGCCCTCATCGCCGCGCATCTGCCCTCCCCAGTCTCTTCTCAGTCTACACCAGTTGGAAACGACTTCCACAGAGAAGACGAAGGATATTTCTGCTATTACCCTGGGTGTAAACGCAAGGACAAGCCTTTCGGCTTGAACAGGAACTACAAGAAGCATATGTTTAACATGCACGGCGTCAAAGCCGAGTGGAACAAGGCTTGGTCCCGCCTCCCTCACGTGCTCAAAACATGCCGAACCAGCAACCGGCCCTGGTGACGTCCGCGAGTCAGCCCGTTGTAGAAGAAGTACACCCGGTTACTGCCCACAATACAGCGGGGATGGCGGTTCCGACGCGCTCGGTGTACGCAGGAGCGAACATAGCCCCAGCGCAAGCATACCTTAGCAATGCCCGGCTATCCGGCCACGTCCGTGGACCTGTGCAAAACGACCAGGCAGTTATACCAACCCCCAGCACTGAGTCTAACACTCCCGAACTCGCCACACAGCTCAAACAAGCCCAGGACAGAGAGAGACATCTCCTCGAGGAGCTTCGGCTGGAGAGAGCTCGATCGGCTGCTGGCTTGGACGCCGCAGAAGCCAGACGGCTGGCAGACCTGGACGGAATGTGGCGCAGCCATCAGGAGCAGCTGAGTGCACTTGGGCATAACGGGTTCTCAGAGGTTGAAAAGGAGGCATATCGGGTAGAGCGGGCAAGGCTCATAGCTGCTTTTGAGGAGCAGGTCCAGGTGCTACATCGGCGGCATCAGAAGAGCGAGAAGAGGCTCTGGGGTCTGCTGAATGGTGGGAAGTAGAGGGTGGAAGCGTGATCTTTCTTTTTGTATGTACTAGTGTTGCTCTTTGTCACGTGGAAGTGTAATGTACGTATGATGAGGGTTTTTGATGAGGGTATCGGTGCAGAGCCATGTTCCCAGAGGCTCACAGTTGGTATTCTTCCGCACTATCGTAGCCTCTAACGCCACAAAGAATAATGCTCGGGTGAACAAGAGTCCATCTGTCTTTACTCCTCGTCGAAGTCGAAGTATTGCTGAAGGGTTCAAGCCGAAGACGAATGCAGAGGAAGTGGCTGTATCCCATTTCTGAGACTTTTGGGCGGCATTGTGTGCCAGAGGAGTGAACCCATCTGCAGAAGTACGTGTCTCATGTTGTCCGTGCCGTCAGTCCCTATTTATGCAAGAGATTACCGTCCGTGAGTGTATTTATGTCGCAGGGTCCGCAGTTTTAATTTTCACGTGCAGTTGTAAACACGCTCTTAGTCAAATCTTAGTCGTCGGTTTGGTTGCTTTTGAAGAAACACGACGTCAACCTCTTCGCCGCCTGGAGTATCCTGTGCTCTAATTTCGGTAATCCTTCAAACACAGTCTTCTCCTTCTCATCAAATCTAGTTGGTACGAACACACGATTCTCACAGTATCACTTCATCGATACAGCCACAGGCAACCTCGGTAATATGGGGGACAATCAGCAAGGAGGAGGACGGCGGACGGGGTTCCAGTCTTCTCAGCAGTACTTCAACTCGTTCAACGTTGGCCGTCATCAGTCTCATAGCTACGGTCCTATGGTGGGAGGATATCAAGCTTCCCAGAATAGTCGTCAAGCAGCTGGAACACACGACGGGCCGTCCGGTGTGGGTGCCCAGGATCAGTCAATATCCGTAAGTAATACGATCTAGCCAGCGCTTCCCCCCTGTATGACTGACCATGACCTATCAGACCCGCTCGCACTCTTCAGGCGTGCAGAACGAGCCTTCGCGTTTCCCCGGCTCGGCCGAAATGGGTGGCACATCCTCCACACGGGCAGCTGCTGGACTCTTTGGTCCATCCTCGACGCCTCCTCGGGCGCAGCACAATGTCGTCGCCGCTGATACCAACGCAGCGACAGGGGCCACTGGCGGGCGGGAAAACTCCATCTGCCTCGACTGCGACAAGGACTTCACCAACGCCGCAGACCTCAAGATTCACAGGCTGGTCATGCACGGCAAGAAACAGACCTGGGTCTGCACTTTCCCAGGATGCACCCCTTCCCGTGTGTTTTCCCACCAACACAGCTACATGCGGCACATGATTGGGGTTCACGACATTACGGTCCGCTGGGTCGACATCTGGGAGGTTGATGGGCGACAGTACATACCTCCCCGCAGCAGGTACCCTGGGCTGCCCGAGTATGGAGCTGACCCGTGGGCCTTCAACCCAGCCACTGCACAAGGTCAGGAGCTGTCTGCTGGCGCCAGCGAGGGGATGCGCAACAAGGTAGAGGATGACGAGACATCTACTCTTCCTGATGACCCGGCCGTGCTCAAGCGCGACATTCATCGCATGCGTCAAGAGCTGCATGCCCATCGGCTCTACCGCCAAACCATCAATCGCCACGACAGCCAGCTCAGTGCGGAACTTGAGCAGCTCAAGACCAAGGACCACTCCGTCGGTCCCGTTTTTGGCATGTCCGAGTTGGTTGTCGGAAGCAGCGTCACGATGGACACGCCAGCCCAGGAGGGCCGTGTGGCGAAGCGTCGCCGTGGACACTCCCATGAGGATCATTGTCTCGATGACGCTCCGGCCAACGACACTGCATCCGATTCTCCTCCTCGGAATGCCCATGCCAAGGACGACGCTCCTCGGGGTACCCCGGCTGGCAATCCTCCTCTCAGCTTCGAACTATCCACGCAATGACACTCCACACGGGGATGCTGCTCATAGCGACCACGGTCACACGGCCCAGACTCCGGATCAACCCCTCTCGGACCAGTTCAACAACGCTCCGGACACTCGGGTTACCCGTTCCGGCACTCGGTACAGTGGCCAACAAGTCTAGTTACGCGCTTAAAACTAGCTTTCGGTCTTCTACCGATGCTGTCATTGACAAGGAGCTTGGCAGATGCAATTGAAATGATGCCGGCTGCCTTGATGTTTGTGGATGGACTCAGGGGAAGGGCTATTGGCTGAGGATTGGGAGTGCTTACGGACTTCCAGAGATTGGAGTGAGGAGTCAGTGCTTGTGTTGTCATATCAAGGAGGGATGCGATAGCAACATGTGCGTTTCTCTGGGATTGTCCCTGTTTGATAACTCCTTTGTCTGCATTGTGTATTTGTATTTGCGCAGCGTACATCAATAAAAAAAAGGACTCCTCTGTGGCCGAGTCTCGCCGAGTTTGTCTTCGTTCTTTGTCAACATCTCAACTTACTTGGTGTGTGCGAACGTGCATTCCCTGTTGACTACCACTGGTGATGGCATGCCACCTGACATATAACACGGGTGAGTTGAAGGACCAGACAACATATTGTTGTCTGCCTCTGTTACCCCGGCGGAGTCGGCTCCCTTCCTATCATGGATCTTCTTTGAGTCCCTGTGTCGCCCTGGCCCCTGTATGACCTAGCTCTTTGTTTTTACTGGGGGATACTATCAGTATGAGAGTACTTAACTAGGTTAGAGATTGAACAGCTGCAAGACATGTCATGTTCGTTTGGACACGATAGTTCTCGGGTAATGGGTACTGGGCGACGAGTCACGAGCTAGCCAATAACGCAAGATCACGCCTGGGTGAATACCGCCATATATACAAAAACTTCACAGTGTTTCGCCCACGCTGCCAGGCATTCGTCACGATAGTAGTTGGCATGTATTCACTCTCAGTGCCTGAGCGCGGCTCCACATGCAAAGGTCGCTTCATGTTCGACTGTGCGCGCCGCTCAACGTCGTCAATAACAAATCATCGAGGCAAGAACTTCCTCAGCGATTCTGCAACTGTCACAATACTCCCAATCCATCAATCTCGCCACAAGAGCAACTACTCATCCATTCTCACAAGCAACCATGACATCCAACACGATGGGAAGTCACATCCCCATTCCAGATGGGCAGGCTCCCGGACTGTTGTCGTATCAGCAACAGTTCTTCGCCCTCGGTTCCGATACAAGTGCCCAGCACACGGCCGAGCAGGACTACCCAGTGCAAGATCTGACTCAGCCAGGCATTGTTTCTAATCAAGAGCAATATGGTACTGGGCTGCGGCAGATGCCCGGAAACGTAAGTAGCTGTTCATCAAAGCGAGTCCCATCCGAGGCTGAAACCTAACTGACGCGCCGCGCAGAACTTAATCGAGCAAACTATTTACGGCGAGTATCATCAGCAGCGAGACCACTTGCTCGACCAGGAGGGACGGAAAGATTTTAACCAGGAGCAAGACTACCTATTCAACCAGCAGCGAGACTACATGTACCCAACCAACTAGGATGGGACTATTCACGACCAGTACCACCAGCCGGGAGACCACTTGCTCGACCAGGATGGGACTGTTTACGACGAGTATCACCAGCAGGGAGAGACCTTGCTCAACCAGGAGGGACGAAGTGATTTCAACGGGGGGGGAAATTACGTATCCAAACAGCAGCTAGACTACCAGGTCAACCAGAATGGCGACGACGCAGACAACCAGGAGGCCAACACTGACTACGACCAGCAGCACAATAAGTACCTGCCAGAGCTTAGCGATCACCACGACCGGCCTAACGAGGCATCCTACCAACTACATCAGATGTCTACCTCCAAGAACCATCAGCAATTCTTCCGCGTGAGTACCCGAGTCCATACATCCAAGTGTCCACTAAGAAGACTGAAACTAACACTGACGCAGGCCAATGAACAAGAACACAAGGTTGTCACAGCCAACGATGGCAGCGTTATTGATACAGCACCCGCACCCACTCAGCCAGTAGGAGCAGCCAACGAGACCGAAATTCCCTCGCCTACCCCTACCGGTCCCGCGGTCCCGGATGCCAAGCCGCCGGAGTCAACCCTGTCTCTGAACATCATCGGTTTTCCACACCTAACGCATTGGTCACCACATCGCTACTCAACTCATTCGATCTTCGATAGCCCATAAGTTCTCCTGACAACCATGGTAAGTTCCCGTGTGCTCAAAAGAGGGGACATCTTCCTAGCCGCTGCACCGCACCCACCGGCACGCCTGCTCGCGTTTTCCCCGTCGGTCGGGACACTGCATCACAGAGACTACCGGACTACATGACTGAGTTTGGCTTATCCCTTCCACATTGAATGCACACCCTTGCAGATCTCCCGAGCCAAGCCCGTCAGAGAGTGTAGCTAAAGGCTAATCATTGGCTCGCAGAACGCCACGCGGAACGACGACTCCCAGAACGGTATGAGCCAAGTCCCTAACATAGGCCGAGCAAGCCTCTATGCCACTTTGGACATACTCATAAAGCTTCGACGAGACTCGCCCGAAGCCTTTTCGGACAAGGCCGAGATGCTAATCGGCAACTTCGTCGATGACCCTCAACACGCCCGTGACATTATTTCTCATGCTCGGGGTCACGCAGAGTCACTTGGACTACTTCTCCTTTGCGTATGCACCTCCATCTCAATGATTCAACTGGAGTGGAAGTTCAGACGCTAACGCAATTGCCATTGGCATTTCAACGAGAGCACTAGACGACTAGAGATCGCGCTCCTCACTAGTCCAGCATACGAAATCCGTCAAGCCCTGACCGACGGTGGCGACGAGGACGGGGAACCATGGTGGGTGCAGTTCTGCTCCCCAGAGAGCGGTGAGTTCACCTTTATGGTCCCGTTGTGCGGGAGGTCAGACGGCGCCGTCCACGCTGCTGCCCGGTCTGGGCGGGCCATTGACCTAATCGACGCCCCCGATACCACTCAGCAGGTTTACGTCCGCATTACTTGTTTGACGGAATTCCTCCAGATAGGCCAGCCAATTGCCGTGTTTGCCCGTGACACATCCATATCTCTCTGGAGGTGGACAGATGCAACTGGCACCGTGTGCCTTCAAAGGGGTCTACGTGGAGATATTGAGAATGCAAAGGACCTGAACTTCTGGGTCTCCGACTTCGTGTCGGACTCGGACGGACTATGTGATCTCCCGCCTGATTTTGTTCGCCCATCCGCAGAGGAGTAAGTCACACCGTTGGACTCGGAGGTTGTAGACACTCAACTCACTAACTGTTGTTGCACAGAGATACAGACCGGCGGCCGAATTTCTCGGTCAGTATCTTCACGATGCTAGGTGTGATCTACTATTCCCTATTCTCCAAAGCCACCGCTCAACCCCAGGCTTCCCAGTACCAGGGGTGTGATGCGGAGAACAGCCACCACTTGGAACCAGGGAGACAAGCACTGGACACTAGGCAGATTCACAATGACTGCCCGGATACCCATTCGCCGGATGACCTGACACATGCCTTCAGCCAGGCTCTAGTGTTTCAATCCCGCGATAGCCGGCTCGTGGAAACCCACCGGTTGATCTTCCGGCACTTAGATCACGGGCTTCCAGAAGCTTCAGTAAACAGGAATCCCATGGCAACACGGCGGCGTGGAGAATCTGTGTTTCCAATTCGGGCAGGTGAAATTTCGACAGGCGTTCTACAGAACAATCGGCTTTGCGTTGGATCTGCGGTTAGGGCTTGGTTTATGCGGCTGTTGCCCGCTTTCGGGAATGTGGCACACACCAGGTACGGAGAGGTATGAGTTTAAAGCACGTTGGTTATGGAATGGGTTAATTTATTAAGGTTCGACGCCGTGACTTTGCTATTCCCAGGAGAGACAGTGGAGAGTCGTGAGGAGAATTTTAAATATCCTGGGTGTATAACCGTAGAGTCGAGAAGGGGCTGGCGGGTCAACTTAGGACCATCCTACCAGTCAGTAGAAGTAGAACGATGGTGACGATGATGTCAGTTGGTAAACTTATGTTTCCCTATGCTTTTCCTGACTGAGGATGCTTACTGACCGTTGACTGTTCGTATAATTACACTAGATTAACGCTGGTAGACAAAATGTGCGACTTATGACTTAGAGGATCAGGACGGATGTATTTCATGCTTAGTTCCTCGTCCAAATCCTACTGGTAGCTCTGGCTTCTTTTATAAGATGCTGGCGTTATGACGTCCCCTTCGATATGAAAGATGGGCGTATGACAGCTGCGTTCCAAGGTATCAAAGAGTCGGGCACACAAGTACATCATAAAAGACATCCTTAACAGCGATTAAGACACCTGTAACTGGAAGAAGTGAAGCACATGCACGGTAAATCTTCCAATATGCGCGCTTTCCTCAAGGTGAATGGCACACAACCCTTTTTTCTGGAGCCCACTGTATCCGTTCCCTCACCGGTGACCAGTGCTTTTCGCGAAACAGTTGTGTCGATAGAAAAACCTCAATCCGCCGACTTCATCAAGTCTCCGACCATAGCCAGCCTTCCTATTCATCATGGTAAGCCGTGACTCCGGCGACCCGATTATTGGGATCTTGCCCGCCCAGGATCCAGAGCCATGCGAACATGTCACGCAGAGACGCTGAAGCTAATCCGCAATGTACAGGATTCCCCAGAGACGCAGCCATCCGACAGCCAGGACGAGGGCCACCACACCCCGCCTAACCAGACCAACGACAACCAGCACCATGAGCCCGTCAACAACATCCCCGAGCCAGAGGTAGACGACTTTCAACCGCAAGAAGACGGAGAAGAGGTTCGAACCCCCCCTCTCCACCCTGCGAAACCGCCGCAACCGACTCACCGAATAATTTGCATCCGGCATTTCCACCGGGACTAACCTGCCCCAGATTCTCTTACTCCTGGACTCGTTCAACGAAATGATCCTCAACTACCGCAACAAGCTCGGCGCCGGCGACCGCTTCCTCATCGATCTCATCGTTCTAGCTCGCGATGCCCGGGTTCTGGGACCTGTCTGCGACCTTGACATTGTGGTGCGAGTCGGCCAGCGTCGCCAGTTCATTGAGATCGTGTACCACTTCTCGCGTGACCGCTTCAAGCTCTTCGACTTGTTCAACTTGGCGTTCACCGGGTTCGAGGCTGTTGTTTTGGTTATGTTGCCCACTTTTATGGGTTGGCTTTTGGGGTAAAGAGTAGAGGGAGAGGAAGGGAGAGTGGTACGGAAGAGAATGGAAACGTATAGGAAGGAAGTGAGTGGTGGTAGGGCAACAACTTGTCTCGATGCCTAGGCCTGACACGTGAACATGGATCACAGTGGGATGCTGGGGAAGAATAGCAGGATTGCCATGAAAGGGTGACCGGTGATCCTTTGAAGATGTAGAAGAGAGTAACTTGAATACCACCACCTCACGCCCCTGTATGCCATAGTCGGACTAAGGTAGTCTCACAGCTCCTCCCAATGTGCGATGCTTTTATGCATATATCCATCTATCAGAGTTATGCACTAGGTCGACTCTGGCACCACAACGGTATCCACACTTGACCACCCTCCATCTTAAAAGCATAACTTCCACACACGAAGACAATCCCACCACCGCTTCCAGTCTTTATGCCGCCGACACAAAGCGCATGCGACCAACCTCAAACCACTAAGGGAGACCCTCTTCACTGCGCCCAAGGAGATCCCGCAGTCTCCTCTCCTCCCTCTCGTGCCGATCGCGCTCAACCCCTACCTCCCGCTGGTACTTGGCCTCCAGCTCCCTGATGCGCTCATCCGCCTGCTCGGCGAGGTAATTCCACACCCATTGCCCGCCACGCAGACGGTTGATTTCGTCTATGTTAACCCGAGTGAGGTTCGCAACCTCACCTCGGTGAGCGTCCGCTTGCTGATGTAGTTCCTGGTCCGCTTCGGCTTGCTGCACCCGCATCGCCGCCTCCATCCTGTCGAGCTTGTCCTGCTGTTGCTTGATCGTCTGTTGGAGGGAGTTGATGGTATTAGCCTCGAGGAAGCCGAGCTCATGTTGCTGGACCTCAGGGTTAATGCCCGGTTGCGTTGCCTCCTCACGTGGGCGGTCCTCCGTATCATGGCGTAGCTCCTGGTAGGAGCCGGGTGCGGGCAGTTCCTCCTCTTGCAATGGGCGGTCTCCGTGGTCGAATGGGTCTTCGTCGAAGACGAGCGAGTCCTGCAGAACCAGGTTCATCTGGGCGTCGGAGTCCTCGTTTTCCTGCTGGACTGACTTCCGGCGCTTGTGGAAGTTCTGGTGGGCCTTCTGAAAACGCGGATGTGTTTCTACCTTAATGCCGTGTAGAGTGCGCATGTGATGCCTGTAATGGTAGGCGTGCTTGAAGACTTGGACCTTGCCTGTGCAGTTGGGCTGCTTGCAGGTCATATGCGCATCCTTTTTATGAGCCTGCAGGCTGTCAGGGTTCGTGAAGACGGTGTCACACATGCGGCATATAACTGTTTTTTGCGATGCCGGTGCGTTTAGGTTGCCTACGCTTGACGACTGCTGGTGTGTCGCTGGCTGCTGGGACGTCGCGAAAGCAGCGGAGGCGGGAACTTGGGTTGCAGTATGGCTCGGTGTAGATGACAAGGCGGCATATGGGTCGCGGATTGGGGTTTGCTCTACGGAGCGGCGTGTGGACGACCTCGTCACCCGTGCTGAGGGTCCTGCGGCGTCACCGACTGGAAGCGCGACTGGGGGCGTGGCTGAGGGCGTGTGGGGATGTCGACTCGACTCTGACGAGCTCTCCGAATAAGACCTGGCACGCTTCTGGGCCCTGGCATGCCCTTCTCTGACAGCTTTGAGATCGTCGTCGGATAGCGACTCGTAAACTCGGTTGCCTCTGAATGGGCGGGAATACTGCTGGTCGTCCATATTTGGAGAAGACTTGTTCGTCGTCGTTGTTGAGAATAAGCGGCTTCAGAGTTGTGGTTGGTGAATATATTAAACGAGATAGAAGAAGGTCGTGAGGGTTTGAACGAGGTAGAGGACGAGGAGGAGATAACGAGTTTGGGGAGGTGGAGGTGGAGGAAGAGGCGGGAGTTTTCAAAGATAACGGGCGAGCCTTGCATCACCTCAGGCAAGACTTTCGGTTTCCGCAACCGCCAAAGCGCCAGATTGCAAATTTAGCTGCAAATCTAGTTGAAACCCCGAAAGGGAGTTCGCTTCAAGACCGCCGGGGAAGGAGCCACCTGCTACGACAACCGGCCGGAGAGGTGCAATTTACCGGTTTTGTTGACAGAAGATCGGAGGTTGCGGAAGCTGACTGATTGCGCGTAGGTAGCCCGGTTTGTGGGATAATCCGAATGGCGGAGGTCGAGAAAGGAAAGAGAAATCTAAGAGGGCAAGGTAAGGAAAAGATGAATGCGTTGAAGAGGGTGGAGTACACATGCCGAGGCTGCTAGGATGTGGTGCAGGGTGTAGCAGAGGTGAAGTCTCGGTTAACACCTTGCCAACCCCTCCCATCTGCTAAACCCTCACCGGTGGTTCGCCCATGTGCTAAAAGTACCCGAGAAGCTATGCCTGACGATGTCCGCCGACCGACGAGAGAGTCCATCACATATATTTTTGTCAGAGTGCTTTTGGTCGTCCGGAGAAACATGCTGATGGCAACAAGATGTCCTGCAGCGACTGAGGATTAGATACTCCCCTAGATACGCGTTGTGATCAGAGCCTGGGGTGCTTAAGATATGTTCTGACATGGTCATACCATACAATGGACAACCCAGATGGGATTGCTTACACAGTTGTCCTGGTTATGTCTAGCCATACTGTCAAGAAACACAATCAAAATGGTAGTTGGTACGAGAAGCATCATCAGTACACACACAGGAGCTCGGCAAGCATCAGTGAACTCTGGTAAAAATTGTCTCCTTGGTGCTTCCCCCTAGCCTATTTTAGTATAAATGCTCACCCCTGATGTCCCTCTGTTTCTGACTTTTCTCTGTCGAATAAGATACAGCATCGTCTTGTCATCTTGTAGTCTCGGTCATCTCGCCCCCTGGTAAGCATGGTCATATAATGTAGAGTCCCGTCGTATAGGAGAATTTGCTCCCTCTGACGAGGCATGGCTTATAGGCTCTTTTCGAATACCATTCATGGAATCGCAATGTCTGGCTGCCATATCAGAAGGCGGTGTCGCCAGTATGACTACTTTCAAACTGTTTTAGTTACCCAGGCTGGTCTTTGGGTGAAGTGAAGTGAAGTGAAGTGAAGCCGATTCCAGCTTACAGTTCTCTACCACCCGCCGGTACTTCACTAGGACAGACCTTCACTCAGATCTCTCGTTTCGCCACGCCAAACTTCTTGTAAATAAACAAACCGCCGCTTCTATCATCTCTCTCACCATCTCTTCCCCATCCTTGTCCATCGAGCGCGACTTGCAGAACGTACTCGCATCACCGCCTACGAAGAACGTGCCACCGGAGCTCATCAGGAAAGAGATCTCCATCCGCGATATCCTTCAGCAAGTTCACTACTGCAGCGACGAAGATATTGCCCAGAAGTTGAAGCAACATGTCTTTCTCTCAGCAATCGAACAGGGTGCCAGACGGAGTACCTCGCACAGCCAGTGTTCCCGCGAATCCCAGCGTCAACGACGTGCCACGCCCAAGCAACACCGAGTCAACCACAGCTCTCCATCCAACTTCGGCGACGACCCTCAGCCAATTGCCTGCCTCGGTAAGCATGCTTCGGGTTCTCAAAGCAGGTCTTCTTTGTGACTAACCAATATTGCTCAGAATCCTCAGGCGCCTTCAACGCTATTCCAGAAGCAAGGTTATCTGGCGCCTAGACGAGAGGGAGATGTTACCAGCGGACACCTCGCTGCTCCTCAAATCCCTCGGTCGATCCAACATTGCTGGGGGCGGGCTTCCATATCGCGCAGACCGTCCTATTTCTACAACCGGATCTGATCTCATGCCTCCGCCGGCGACTATCCCCCATCGCAACCAGGCCGACACAGCTACTCAGCACCAGAACTACGCCATGGGAAAACACACCCAAAACACCTCTCAAGCCCGGTCCATGGCTCAACCCACGCAGATGCCACAGCAGCAGGACGCTCCCGAGCAAGTCGGCATGGCAGCTCATGTCTGTGGACATGCCGAGCGGATCCTGGGAGCATATAGGGCTCTTCCTCAACCAGGGCTGGCGCAACCGCCGGCGCGACCCTCAGTGAGTCCCGTCCCCATGTACCAGGCACCTGGAATGATCTATATAGAACACAGTCCTCCAGCAAACAACCCCACTGTCCCTACCCAAGGAACTCACCAACCCCAGCAGCCCCAGCAGCCCCAGCAGCCCCAGCAGCCCCAGCAGCCCCAGCAGCCCCAGCAGCCCCAGCAGCCCCAGCACTTTGATCCGCACACGACTTCGGCCACAGGGCGGGTTCATCCCTTCGGTACATCAGCCGCCACACCGACCCCGGCAGCACAAGGCTTCTTTCCCTGCAATCGTTGCTTCGACAGCTTCGCAACCCAGCTCGACTTGCGCATCCACGAGAAAGAGATCCACGGGATCTGGTGGTGCACCGTGCCCGGGTGCAAGCGCGATAAACCATTCGTCAACAAACATTCGGTTACAAGGCACGTCAGGGACATACACGACAAGGCGGCGAAACCCCCGAAGCCGTCACCAAAGGTTCCCACGGCAGAGGATGCTGCTGCGGCTACGGCCTCCTATCTCGCCGGCCACGAGCCTCAACATCCGGCTGGATCGGTGTTTGCACCTCGCAAGAGGCAGAGAACAGAAGGCCCCCCAGTCGCCCGGGATTCCAAAGAGAATGCCGAGCACATCGCCAACCTCGAAGCCGAGAATGCGCGGTTGAACGGTCTCCTCAGGAAGTTTGCGGAGGAGGTAAAGACGCTTCGCGCCGAGACCGAGACAAAGGAACAGCAACGGGCAGATAGAGAAAACCAGGACTATGACGCGCTGTCCCGGGGTTTCTCTAACGAGATGGACGCCCTCATCGGCGATGGAGGCGGACCTAGGGATGTCGAGGCTCTCCGGGCCGAGATCAAGGCTCGGCATGAGCGGCAGATGAAAGAGGCCTTGGAGAGACACCAAGAGAAGGAGAGAAGGCTGTGGGAGCTTTTACGCCCGCAATAGATGGCGAAGAAATTGAGCCCACGAGAAGCGGGATTTTGTAAAACAAAGGAAGCGGGCATTGTTGTAAGAGGGGTTAAGAGCGGTAGCCGTTTGAGCATAGCTGCATCGGTACATGGAGATAGAGAAATGCAGGGAGTTGGACACAAAGCGAGACCTTTGTGATAATGACGAACTGATGTGAGTACAAAGAGACCAGATTATTACCGTCATTCGACAACATACCACCAATGGAAGCACTCGTAAAAGAAAGGGAAAATATCAGGAGTATATTCTCAGTATGCTGCCAACACCACGAAGAAACCCTCCAACTCTGCCACTCGTTAAGAGCCATAACCTCCAAATACGTCGTGGTTATTCAACATAACAGCCATGGTCAACATCGGGCCACTTGGTGCCGTCCCGCTACATCTTCGACCCTGTATCATCCAGCGGCGAGGTTTGCCTTGTCACGGCCGTGTTCAGGCTCCTGATGGTTGGATGAAGCTGAAATCGTCGCAGAGCATAGCCAGCTGTCGTAATTATCGGATGGCGATCGCAGCCCAGCCCTTCATTCAATAAACCACCTGTTTTAAATAACCCTACGAACACGCAAAGCCAAATATTCCCACGAACCCAACCCTCTATCCTTCCAGCAATCCCCTAATCCCTCCCACACAGTACATCCACACCCACGGAAATGTCCTTCCTAGCAGGCAAAATCTCCACCAACCGTCCCGCCGTGCTCCTCACCCGCTGCACAGGCTCGAGCATCCCATCCACAACCGTCCTCAGCACACCGCCCATCCCGCTGTTGCGCGCCTGGCGCCTCTTCATCTCCACCGCCTTGACGTAGTCTTCCGAGGGATGCTTCCACTCCCCAGGCGACCTCCTCAGAAACATCTCCAGCACCACGATGCCGAGCGCCCACACGTCCGTCTTGGGCGGGTACAGCTGCTCCACCGTCTTGGAGGGGTAGTTCATCTTGTTCCCGTTACGCAGTACCTCGGGGGCGAGGTAGCAGTTGCCTCCCGAGCGCAGGCGGGGGAGGATGCTGTCGTCTTCGGCGGTGAGGGCGAAGTCGGTTAGTTTGAAGATGGGCTGCGGTTGTTGCTTGGGGTTGGAGGGGGAGGGGGAGGAAGGTAAGGGGAGGAGGAAGATATTCGCTGGTTTGATGTTGGCGTGGACGACTTGGTACTTGTGCAGGTGGCGGAGGGCGTGGAGCATGTCGTGGGCTAGGAGCAGGACGTGGCGCGGGAACGGGAAGTCGGAGCGTTGGATTGGGCGGCCGTCAAGGTAGGCACGGATGAAGAGGCGCGGGATGGGACACCAGTCTGTGTATTCGACGATGTTGGGCTGTATGTACTTTGGTCAGTGATTGTAAGTTGTGTATGGTTGGCTGGTTGGGAGTACTCACGTGGTGCTTGATGGCCATCAGTTTCTCGGCTGTACAAATGCCTTGCGTGTCGGGGCATAGCATCTTCAGATGCTTGAACACCCAGGTAGGGGTACCCCAGAATGGGTGTGCGAGCAGTCCTGCCCTGTTCCGACCAACCACATAAGAACCGACGTGGAGTGTTTGGACACGTGTTGGGATATTCCCGTCGCAGCCCCCGAACCCGTAAGGAAATGCAGTTCCTGCAAAGTAGCGATGGCTGTGCAGCCAAGGTCGCGAATAATGGGTGTTATCACTTCCGCCGAACCCCAACCGGATGAGAAGCCGGGAGTATATCTCGATGATAATGCCTGGTCCATGACCACTTATAAGTGTCTTTTGCCCACACTGCAGACACATAGTCTCCGACTTGGACTTGATGTTGGGGCAGGACAACCAAACTGGATTGTCTCCCGTGTTCCAGAGGAAGAGGTGTGCCGTAAATTTCTCCAGAGTGCTGGCTAGTCCACGTCCGTTCACAGATACATCCAGGAAGACGACCAGGTCAACCCTAGGCCATGGAAGGCTAAGGAAAAAGTCAGCCTGTACGTTCCAACTGCTGATGTGCCAGGAGGTCTTCTGCTGGGGATGGAAATGGGCCGCCTGGATGCCACCATCACTCCCTGAGGTGATGTTCTGGATTCGGAAAACCGGCAGTGCGTTAGGAACCATCGCTGCTTGAGACTTTGGATGTAGCTAAGCTGGTCGATATGTCGTCGGGGCTGCCTGATGGCTGGGGAACTGGAAGAGAGAACTGCATGTTTTTGGGAGCCTTTCATAACCGACTTCGCATCGGTTCTTGCCTTCTATCCAGAGGAACCCAAAAGCATACACAGAACTTCTCGATAACCCTTTCCAGTTCCATGCTCTTCCCCCATGTCGCTCAGCCGACCAAGAGGAAAAGTCGCGGTTGTCCTTCATCTCGTTTCAAGAAAGGGTAGACTCTTTGGAGGCCTTAGAATGCTATTGTGTTCAAGTTGTGAGGCATTTACCCCATGTGTGTACTCCGAGAGTATCCCTCTGACGGAATATGACCGACTGCGATCTATGCCATGCCAAAAGTTGCGATGACATCGAACACCACCAGCGCCAAGGGCCTAGACACTGCAAGAAGGATATGCCGTTTGGGCATGAAAGAGAAAGAAGGAGATGGTATAAACCCAAACCCGGAGCTGGAGCTGAGATCTGATAGCTCACTTCCTTGTAAGTGAGTGAGTTCTTCACCAGAGCTGAACAGACATCCCCCATCTTGGGGCACAGCGGCAATGGCAGGGCGGCGCGTAGGTCACGAAGAGACTGTCTCGAACAACAGAGCGGCGGACGGTAAGGACAAGACATAAGCTGGACAGGGAGAGATACGAGGATTTAAAGAGCCTCTCGTCACCAATGTTGTCGATGGCTGCGGTGTCCAGCAGCTTATCTTCCAGACTCTCAGTTCTGGGAGTATCTACCATTGGTATCGGCTCCTGCTCTGGGACTCGCTGACAGCAGGTAACAGCAGCTCCCATATTATGATGACCTAGAGGAGCTTGAGTGGGTGCTGAGGAAGGGTACGAGCTTTGACTCCTTCTTCAGCCCGGGCAGAAAGACCGCAACGATACGAATGGCTTCCTCTCGCTGAGGCATGGAAGCTTCTCCCTGAGCCGACCGCTGAGACTGGCAACGGCCGTGGATTGCCGTAGAACCACCCTGGCCTGATTAGAGTATGATAGAGACAGGAAGAGACGAATGATATACAAGCATCAGGTAATGTTGATGAACAATACGAAGCCAAATCCGACAACTCAAATAAGCACGTCCCCGACATTAGAACAGGTAAGGGGAAAAGAAAGTGTTAGCGATGAAGAAACACCAGAACATAGCAAGGCGATAGCCACCAGTCCTCATATTACGAATACCGATATGGCAAATGTATCCGCGACATGTGCAAAGTCGTCAAGTTGTACACTTAAATGAGGCATGTTAGGGCGTTATCTCGACAGAGAACAAGACGACCACAAAAGCAGGCGACGGCAAGCCAACAGGGGTGTTCCTGCGCTAACATAGGAAATCCCAACTGTCATCTGGTCCGTAAAAAAAAGAGACCCACCTGCCAAGCCACCGCAGGGAGTGGGCGGCTAGCCTAACCGAGCCAATGGCAGAGACTGACTCGATCAGGCTAAGCAGGGATGAGACAGATCTTGCCTTGCCTGCTGCGCCGCGATCTGTTTGGCTGGGCGAAGCGAGAAGCCGGCATGTGTTCCCTCCTTTGCTTTCCATGGCAACCAACTTACTCTTCTCTCTTCCAGCGGCCAACGTCACGCCAACCTCCCAACAATCGCAATCCCCTTCGTTTGAGGCTGCAACACTCTCGTTTGTCCAAAACTCCAGTACAATCGTTCAAACTCTTCCCTCGTTACTGGGGACTATAATCTTGCCAGCGTCCCCGACGATCGCTTTTCCCTCCGCTTACGACCCACGCCACGATAAATCCCCCCTTGTTATACGAGACATCGCATTCTTGCGAACCCCCTCGTATCGCCGCCGCCGCCCTTGTTTGACGGTTTTCCCAGCCAGCGACAGGCCGCGTCCAGAGATTCTTCTACTGCCAACACATTTGCGATCCGATACACGAGCGATACTGTCGAACCTTCCATTACTCGAGCAGCAACATCGCATCTTGTCATCGAAGCGGCACCGAACCCCTTCGGCCACCGCGCCAGTAACAACCTCGACATCTCCCACAACCCTTCTCACACATCGGTCTCGCGACCAACCCAACCATCAAAATGGGCGGCTTCGGCGACTTCACGTCCATATGCCAGACCGCGCCTCTCCCGCTCTGCGCAAGCGTGGGCGCAATAACATCCATCTCCCGCGGTGTGGGCATAGAACCCGACTGCTACGCGCGCAACATCGAGCTCGCCAACACCATCATCTTCCAGGGCGCCGCGTCGGCGATGCACATCATCGCCCTCGTCATGACTGTCGTCATGGTCCTGCACGTTAGGGGGAAGTTCACGGCAGTGGGACGGAAGGAGATTACGACGTTCTTTTACCTGTACATGCTGCTCACTTTCTTGAGCTTGTGTATCGACGCCGGCGTCATACCCCCCGGGTCGGCACCGTATCCTTACTTCGTGGCTGTACAAAACGGATTGAGCTCGGCGATGGTGACGTGTCTTATGATCAACGGCTTCGTCGGGTTCCAACTGTACGAGGACGGCACGCCGTTGAGTCTGTGGATGATGCGGTTGTGCTCCGCCGCCGCGTTCGTCATCAGCTTTTTGGTGAGCTTGGCGACGTTCAAGAGCTGGGCCGGCCTGGGGCCGACGAACACGGTGGGCCTATTCGTCGTGCTGTACCTGCTGAACGCGGTGCAGCTGTTCGTGTACGTCGTGCTGCAGATTTTGTTGGTGACCAGGACGCTGCAGGACCGCTGGCCGCTGGGGGATATCGCGTTCGGAGTGTTCTTCTTCGTGGCGGGGCAGATTATCCTGTATGCTTTCAGCACGAAGCTGTGCGGTGCGGTCAGCCACTACCTGGACGGGCTGTTCTTTGCGACGACGTGTAATTTGTTGGCTGTCATGATGATTTACAAGGTATGTCTCCTCCTCTTTTCCCTCTTTTCGTTTTCTTCTGTTTTTGTAGGCAACTTGCTGACAGGTGCTGAACAGTACTGGGACTCCATCACAAAGGAGGACCTCGAGTTCTCGGTCGGCACGCGGATGAACAACTGGGAGGTTAAGGAGCTGCTGCCCGCCGACGAGGACGTCAACAACCGTCGCAACACGGTGTACAACGACGACCCGTACGCGCAGAGCAGCGCATTCGAAACGCAGCCGTACACGCCCTCGGCGCACCGGTATTCGAAATACTAGAGGGAAGAAGAGAATCGGAAGACGGGTTCGAGCGGTGGTGGTCCGTGGCTGCCGAGGAAACCCTCGACGGCTGGTGCGAGCAGCAGAACAGTCCGGGGCACGCGGGCAGTTTAAGGGTTCCGAGCGGTTTGAGGTCTCTCGGTATCCCGGGAGTCCGGAGCATATCGGGTATTTCGATGGTTGCCTAAACCAGGACGGGACGGATACTTGGGTCATCGCCATTCGGCGCCACCTCGGACGCCTTGCATGGTGGACTTGCTTGCAGTGTTGCCTGTTTAGTTTTGGGTTTCGCGGTCTGATGCATTAGCGAGTTTATGTGAAAAGGCGTCTGGTTTTTGGGTTTTGTGAGGCGTCAACTCTGTCTTGAAGGGATGCAGTGCCTGCCAGGGTCTGAGCACTACGGGTATGTGGTATCCTCGCTGGTTGTCGATGCTGGAGCGCGGAGTGGCGGCCGGCTGGTTAGCCGGCCCGGTTGTATATCCATAGGCCAACACACATCCTAATAATAAGTTTTGAACTAACACTGGTGCGAGGCATGATGGTCGGCGCCAGCGCAACCTTATGACCTAGCTATCCGATTACATCAAGGCATAACGAATGTGACTGTCGGACCTGGCGACCTGGCTAGGTAGTCTCTGTCTCTAAATATTTGTGAATGTACATAATATCAAGCTCCAAGTGTCTGATCTCTTGCATGTCAACCCAAATCATACATAGCGGCAAGGTTGTGCCTACGCGGTTGTTTAAGGTATGTTTCGATGCCACTAGTGTCACATGACTTCAGCTGATGACCTTCATCCGAACCTCGACCTGATGATGTGGCTGAAATTTGCCCCACTCCGTGGCTTTACGTTCCCTTTTCCACGCTTGAGTTTGTCTCCACGCCCTATAAAAGCCATGGACGGCTCCATTTCTTCTGGAACAACGAGCTGATTACTAGTCGAACTGGGGTGGCCGATAACAAAAAGCACAAGGGTTGCGTATTATTGCACTCGAACAGCGATACGAGACGAGCCTGCGACATTTGCCTGGTAGAAGTTTCTCATTATCAGGACTGATCACGTATACCGGAAAGGGGAAAGAGTCGCGTCATCCGCCCATCCATCCACCGTGTCCCCTCCAGTCGTTTATAGTCGGACTATGCGATATACCCAATAGCAAGAGGCGGGCCATGGTCGCTGACACGTTTCGGGAGCGAACTAAGCACATCACTAACTAATATTGAAGCGAGAAAAAAGGTAAGCTGAGCCGGCATGACCAAGCCCAGACCAGACAAGAGCCATGGAATTCCCCAGACCCTCCAAAGCATCCCTCCCAGGTCCTTCTTTCTTTCGTCTGTTCCCCCTTTTCTGTCACATTCTTGCTTTGACCGCACTGGGATCCATCTGCCTATCCGCCTCCCGTCCATCCCATCTGTCATTAGCCCTTGCGGCTGCGAGGACTACCACAGTAGACTGGAGAGCTATTACTTAGTCGGCATGTCCGCACCTTTCTAATTCTGTTGCATTCCTGCTTCCCGTCTTCTAATCCTCTCTCTCCCTTTTCTTCTTTTTCCGGAGGTTACATTCTGGTGGTGCCTATTGTCTAATCTCCAATCTGATGCTATGCAACCGAGTTTCGACAGCTCCTGCCAATGAACCAACGGAGATTAATCGGATTTCTTTTCCAGGCACCGAATAACTGTCGCGATACAACCGTCTTGCATCACCGTGTTCCTTCCTCTACGCGCTCCGCATTCGATAGAACGGCCAACACCAACACCGACATAACACCTCGATGCATCACCTTCACATTACACGGGACTTAGACATCGACTAGTTGCAACTGCACTTTCCAGGCCCAGGTTAGTAATACTTTAGTTTTCAACACCATCGCGTATTATCTATTCCCCCTATCGCTATCCGGCCTATTCGCACTGTTCTTTTCCCTGTGCACTTAAACTCGGGCCCACTGCGGTTGCTGTTAAAGAGCTTGAGAGGGAAGTGACGACGTGGTGCGAGAGTTATCCGACGCAAAAGGGCCGCTAAAGAAGTGCTAAGCAAGTGCCACTGCCAACTTAGGAGAGAGAGGGAAGTTGCTGATCGTCAGAACCAAATGAACTTCTGGCATCGGACGACTTTAACTTCCACATCTAATTCACTTTGCACGACTAACGTAGTTCCGCATCGCGGCATCATTCACTCTCCCGTCGTTCCTGACATTCACTCATTCCCTTTCATCGAGTTTCTTCTTTCCTGCACAGTGGCTTACACACCAGCCAGCCAGGGTGCCGCTTTCTCCTTGAGCTAAGGGGGTGTGCACGCTATAGTGCAGCAGTCGCCTGAAGCTATCACAGTGCAACGGCACCTGCATTTGCTGCTACAGGTTGATATCAGTTCCAACTCGTTTATCATCACCGCCATCGCTCTTTTGTCGGATGATTAGCTGAACCTGCCGTGGACTATTTGCTTGTCAGTAACGAAGCTTCCAATTGTTGCATTGCCGCTGCATCCGCTCACTTGATGTTGCCAGCGACTAACACTATCGCAGATGAGCAAGAACAATCCAACTACAAGCTTGCAGTGTCGGAGACACCCTTTACCAAGCTAGTTCACCCCTCTTAACAATCCACTGCTTTCACCGGCTTGCTAGACCTAGCGTGGGCCTGGCCGGCCAAGACAATGCGCAGCATGGCCGACCTCCACCAGCGGGAGGAGGACCCCCCCAAAGACCAGGTATGGACCGAGATAGAGGAGACCGTCTTGCTCTCGACCAGGGCCAAGCGCGAGCGCGAGGACCGCGAGTTCGAGGAGACCCACGAGAAGAGGATGCGGGTCGAGCAGGAGAAGCAGTTCAACCTCTGGGCGGAGCGGGCCGAGATTGTCGAGAAGCTCGAGCGTATCGACCGCGACATCCGGTCCACCCAGAATGTGATTCAGTTCGACTTGAACGGGCACTGCGAGGCGGTGGAGGCGAGGCGGAAGCAGAGGGAGGTGGATGACGCGAGGTACCTGGAGGTCGTCAGGACTGCTCGCCCGCCGCCGGTGGTGGGGAAGGATACCAAGAACGGGACCGGGGTGGAGCGGCAGAGGGTCGGGTGGCCGGTTAAGAACGGTGGTGCGCCATCGCCCACCGCGCAGACCCCGGTTCAGACGCAGTATGGCCCGCCCGCGCAGAGTTACGGGTTCCTTCACCAGCAGCATCAACAGCAGCAACAGCAGCAGCAGCAGCAGCAGCAGCAGCAACCGCCGCCGCAGGTTTACTCGGTCGATGTGGCGCCGCCTCTGTTTGTCCATCGTGGTGGGGCTCAGGATGCTGCCTTTCGAAGACGGGCAGAGATGGCGCTCGCTGGTGTACCTAACGGGGCGAGTCCGACGGTTTCGAGAGAGGCTAGTATCAATGGCGGCCAGAGGTCGCCTTTGTTCCCGAGAGTTCCCGTCCTGGGCAGCAATGCACCGCCACAGTTTGGTCCTCAGACTCAAGGTAATGGAACTGCTGCTTCTGGGCCTCCACAGACCAAGGAGAAGACCGCCGAAGCTGCTACAAACGGTACACCCGTTGCTGCTATCCCCGTCCCTGCTACTGCGAGATCTGCAGAGCCAGAACCAAGACAACGGACTGAGACTGCTCAAAATACACCATCCAGGGACGTCGACATGCCAGACGCCCCCAGCGACCTGACCGGAGTACGAATCGTTGACTCAGAGGGCAACCTCATAGGGCCAGTCCGCAAGCTGGGCCGCAGCAATACTTGGGTCGACCACGCGTACGAACTGGAGCTCAAGCGGGACGTCGCCATCCGTCCGGGCCGGAAGTTTGGCCCCGAGGAATTCGACAAGATGTACGACCGCAACGACAACAAGGCGACCAAGTACCTGAGCGTCTTCATCCAGGCTGCTGGAGAGGTCCACGCCACTCCGTGTGTCCAGTGCACCAAGACCGGAGTGTTTGCCAACTGCATCCGCGTAACCACCAGTGGCTGGTTCCCACGGTGCGGAAACTGCGAGTGGAACCGGCAGGCGTGCAATGGCTTTGCGCTGCTGCCGAAGCCGCCGCCTGCTGCCTCGAGGCCGAGGAGGCATAGCGTTGTCGGCGGCGAGGGAGCTCAGGCAGCTGCTCCCGCCCCCGTACCGCCGCTGCTGCCTGTACAGACCAGGTCGTCCTCGAGGGCGGTTTCGTTGACGGTCGAGGGACCTCTTCCTTCTGGCGGGTTCACTGCTGTTAACGGGTCTGCCGCGGCGAAGAAGACTCCGCCTGTACCTGCTGCCGACGAGGTGCAACCCACCAACGAAGAGGCCAATGGCCAGGGATCTGCGACTCGCAACAGGGAGCGCAAGTCTTTGCCTGGCGGTCGGACTCAGCTACCAGACACAGCACCAGGCGAAGAAGTAACACCGGCGAAGAAACCTCGTGGCGGTTCTCGGAGGAGCTTACCAGACGCGCCCGTCCCTGCGGATAAGGGCGAGGCCGGCGATGACGCAGAAGATGAAGACGAGGGCGACACAGAAGAAATCACGAAAGACAGCCTCGTCCTAGCAGACAACGGCACAGTGTTTACCGAACCCGAGATCATGCGCGGCGTGCCCCTGGAGAAGATCTCTTCCTCCCATCCCTACTGGGACCCGGCCTGGCCATCCCTCGAGGACTTCATCACGCCCACCCTCATGAAATGGCAGGAGAAGTACGAGAAGGCCACAGTCGAGATGGCGACCCAGTCTAGCAAGTACTTGGCCAATCGCCAGATCAACCGCGGCAACGCCGTGCTGAAGTACCTCCGCGAGGGACCCATCCACCCCCTGCAGATCATCGCCAAGCGCTTCGTCACCAAGAAGCTGTTCAACTACGACACCATCCACCGGCTGGTGCAGATCCTCGACGAGCTGCTGAAGTTCAAGATCGACGTCACGCCCGCGCAGTGGGTGCGCCATCGCCTCCACCAGAAATTCCTCGAAAAGGGAGAGGGTTTCAGCCTTGACGAGGAGGTGGACGCCCTGTACCACGACTCCAAGGTCAGGTACATCCGCAAGAAGAGCGGGTTCGGCAACATCGGACGGCCATCGGGGTACAAGATGAAAGGCGACCTCACAGCGCCATCCTCGCAGAAGCGCAAGAGCAGACCCCCCAAGCGCAAGGCGGAAGGTTCCCCTAGTCCGGAGCAACCCGAGCAGTTTGCCGTGACGGGCGATGCCGAGCCCGAACCCAAACAGCAGGAGTCCGCACCACCCATCACCGCACCACCCATCACCGCACCACCTCCCGCCGACACCGCACCACCTCCCGCCGACGCCATTCCCGAGCGCCGCACCTCTTCCCGCCCGACATCCTCCCGGGGCCGCCTCCTCACCCGCCCGGACTCCTACGACCCCACCCGCCAGGACTCCTACGACCCCACCCGCCAGGACTCCTACGACCCCACCCGCCAGGACTCGACCGCCTCCTCCTCCCGACGCGCGAGCAAGAAGCACAAGGCTGACCACCACCCCAACCATCAACCCTCTACCACGCTGCAGGCCCCTCCCCCAACGACCATCTCCTCCTTCCCGGCCAACGACCTCGACTACTCGGGCTACACCTCGGCGGACTCGTTCTCGCGGGACCCCATCTACCAGCACGACTGGCGCGTCTACCAGGTCAAGACTTCACACATGACGTCCAACCCGACAGTGACGCAGTACTACCACTGGGTCGAGCGCGGCGGCGACGGGACGGAGGAGCTGACGTTCGAGCACCAAGTCCTGAAAGACGTGGCGGGGAAGAATGTCACGTGGGGCGTGTATAAGGATCCGTTCGACTTTCATTTGAGGTTGTCGGAGCTGGGGGAGGTGAGGTGGGCGACTGATAGCCAGAAGATGGTGGCTGTCACGAAGAAGGTGGAGGGCGTGGAGTGGAGGGGGGATGTGATCGTCTGTTTCAAGCGGGAGAGGACGAAGAGGCGGTTTGTGAGTTTTATGGGACGGAGGGGGGTGAAGCTTGTGAAGGGCGACGGGTAAGTCTGGCTCTGGTGGTGATGATGTTGTCAGGGTGATGGGGGAGAAGAAATGCTAACAGGAGAATAGGGCTGAGATCGAGAGGAAGTGGGAGGAGATGCAGAGCCAGGTTCTGGATGGGAACGATTCGGACTGATGGGCCGACCCCATACTACCTTAGACGCCTGAGTCCGGACTTCAGTGCTACCGGCCCACGGCCGAAGTTCGAACTGGACTATATCACCGAACCACGACATAACAACGTTGACATCACCTTTCATCGCACGGACGACGAGTCCACACGCATACCACACTGTAGCAACCTGCCTTGCAACTTGCTCACTTGCCGATAACACGTCGCCACACTCACAACAACCTATCATCACAAGCGTCACGGAGCGCAGCTTCACCGAAGTGGCATCTCCGCCGAGCTCCAATTCGTCTCCCTCAGCCTGCATCCAGGCAACTGTACCTATCGACCAGCATCGGACTGGCTTTTCCATCCTGTCTATACGACGACATCTTCTTCTTTCGCATTATCACTACATGCTCGGCCGACGAGGCTAGTATTCACGTTTCTTTTCCCCCCGCCTGGGCATCACATCTCGAGACAGCTCGTGTGCCCTTCCTCGACGGAGCACCTGCGTGACGACGTCTTTTTCCCCTGCTGGTTATCGCAGCCTTTTACATTTCGAGCCTCCACACCACGAAGCTCAACTGGACCCGAGCTTTGCGCCCTCCTCGGCGCACACAGCGTTGGCGCGGTGTTTTACCTGCGGCCCCCCCTTCCCAGTCTGTTTATTTTACTTCGTCGTCTTCCTAGCATACCTCTTCTTTTCCACGGAGTTCAGGAGCGATGCCTTAACATTACCTACTATACCTACTGCCTTCAACGGCACCTTAATACGATCGCATTGTCCTTTAATACGATACTACTCCCTTCTAGAATGGGCTGGGGAAAACGCGTTTGAGCTGTCGCTTTGGGGAGGCTCGATACCCTTTCGTTGTTTTCTCTTTCGGCTTGTGTTGATATTATGGCTGTTATTGCTGAGGAGAGAAGATGTTGGCTGGTGACGAGAATGTGGCAGGCAAGCGTTGCTGCTTTGTCCTGCGCGATGGTTTACGTAGTGGGCAGCTACAGCAGCATTGGCATGGTATTTTCTGGGCAGCGTACGAGCAGTTTCTAGCTACTGTAGTAATCATTGTATATTTACAGCATCACCATGGTGTGCATGCCTGCCTTTGATCAGTGTCCAGTGTGTTTCTGTGCATCGTTTAACAATAATCCGCCCGGTCATCGAATCTACACAGTATGGTTGGAGTGATTGCCATCTCCAACCGTACCCCCAGCCATGGCCCCACCGTTCCGTCTTACCGCATCAGCAAGTGGATCCTTTTCCGATAACACTTCCCAAGTCCGGTAAATCTTCGGCACCTTAAAACCAAAAGTTCGAGGGTCGCAGCAACCAAACCAAACACTTGAAGCTCAATCGTGAAGCCAACGAACGACTCCAAACGATCCGCATCAACAATATCCCCCGCTGTCGCGCTGTATGACAGCGCACCCCTCCGGCAAGACAAGATGTTGTACGAGATGATTGGCATTGTGAGTCTCTACCTCTCTCTCTCTCTCTCTCTCCCGACTCTGCTTCTGCGCAAAGCTTCCCGGGGGCGACATCCATGACCTGCTCCCCCAGCAGCTCAACATCGCACTGCTCCTACCCAGTCCCCGGACTTGCCCGGTTCCCCTCCAGTCTTTGCATTTCAACTCTCCGACTCTCTTCCACCAGTCGGGCTGCCGGCACGATACGCTCCCTACACCGGCCGCGACAGACGCCTACCGCCGGGGGCATGCAGCACAGTTACCAGACTCCCTGGCGCCCCCTCGCCAGCCCTCCCTCAGCCGTCTGTCTCTGAGCCTTCACCATAGCCCCTCCGCCAACCCACTTCACAACCAACCTACAACTCCTCTCGAGGCCCGTCCTCCTCTCCCCCTCCGCGCCGCCCCAATCCTCTCCCTCCCGCCTCCTGCCTCAGCACCCTCTCGCACCATCCTTCATCATACCCCCCACCATACTTCTCCCGTCCCCCTTACTAACCTCCCACCTCCCAGGTCCGCACCGGCCCCAAATCCTCCCCCAACCTCTCGGAAGTCAAAGAAATCGTCCTCACCGCGGGCTCCCTAATCCTCCAACAGGGCGGCGTGATCCGCTCCCTCTCGAACTGGGGCGTTTTCGCCCTTCCCAGAGCGGTGTCGCGCAACCAGATGAGGCACTACAACGGGCACTACTTCGTCATGCGGTACGACGCCTCCGTCGCCACGCAGGAGCAGGTGAGGCAGACGCTGGGGTTGGATCCCCGGGTCGTCCGGAGCACGAGCGTGCGGCTGGGCGAGGGGGGCAAGTTGGCGCGGATGGTGCAGTTTGGCGGGGTGCAGTGGGGGAGGAAGGAATAGGTACCCCCCCCCCCCCGGAGAGGCAAAGTAGGAAACGACAACCACGAGAAGAGGAGGCGAGCGATGGCGAGTCGTCTTCTGCGGGAGGGTAGAGGAAGCGATGGCGCGGGAGAGACTGCCGTGCGGGAGGGGGGAAGGGGGAAGGAATGTATATGGATACGGCAGCAGAGTTTTGGAGAGAAGAAGAAGCCAGGCTACAACAACGGTGGGGATAATATACCCACCACCATTATAGAGGAGGTTACCGGTGCTGCATGCCAGGGCCAGCCGAACATGGTCGCCAAAACCAAACCTTCGCCTCACAGGATGGATATCGAGAATGACAAGACAACCAACCCACCGCAAGGGTGGAAAGGGCGAGGGGAGGGGGGTTCTGGCTTTGGCGGAGAAAGACGCGTGTATTATCATGTACGAACACACGGGTGTTAGGAGGCTATTTCGCCTGATAGACGGCCCGGAAAGGGGGAAATAGATCACACTTTTTCGCAACGCAGCTTTGATGCCGACCTATACACATATTGCCGAGCTATCCTCGAGGAGTGACCTTTGTTGCTGGACTCTACGTACCGGACATCGAAGTCTGTCAAAGATGAGGCATATCGCATTACCCTAAGGGGGCATCGACATAGTTGGGTGTGGACGGATATCTTAGTGATGTTTGGTCCCTGGATCCATCAGATTGGTGTCCCAGGTAACGCAAAGCAGCACGTTAGTGACGTGCTTGGTAACAGTCTTGTAGGAAGTCAGTCAGTTGGACCAGAAGCTTGAGCAAGTCCCATCGCTGGGGTAATCAATGCTGTTTCATTATTCGGTTATCGCTTCTTCTTCTTCCTTTGTTTCTTCGCAACATGGATGTGGTCTATCTCCAGTAGCCCATCCGGTTCTCCATAGCAAGATTGGTCTCATCGTCTCATCAGGGCCAGGTAAGATAACCAAATGACCTCTCATCGCCGCTGATGGCAGCGAGACCTCCAAAACCTCACATCCTTCCCGGGGACGTACTTCGCCAGGGACTCCCGTCAACGCCTTCAGACAGGGCCTTAACTCTCTTTCCCATGTTCGGCTCTGTCACTCGCTCGCATCCTCCCCGCGTCTTCGCCCAAGTCATCATCACCTCTCACCCGCCTCGGTCCCACCCTACTCATCAACATCCATCCCCTCCTTCTCCCCCTTCTCCCTCCACCACACAACAAACTCGTCAATCACCCCCGGCCACGCGGCATCCTCGCTCCAGAACCCCAGGGTCCCGTCCTCCAGCGAGCGCAGCGCGAACTCGAGCGTCTGGTTCCACATGTCCTTGTTCACGGACCTCTTCCACTTCTCGCCCAGGAACCTCTTCCACGCCTCGAACCAGTCTACTCCACCAGACTTCCAGGCCATGCCGGGCGGGGAGAAGAACATCTCCCAATACACAAGAGCTGTGTCGAGGGCGAGAGCCTTCTGATCCGGCTCCTTTCCTGCGGTGAAGGCGAAGCGGTAGACCTTTTTGAAGTAGGCCGGGTCGGAGGAAAGGGACCTGGTGCAGGCGGCGATGTGTTTCTTATGGGCGGTTATGGAGGGGGAGACGCTGTGTGGCACGTAAGTATTACGAGGCTTGAGGTATGGTTCCAACTATTGGTTGTATTGGAGGGACATACCCAGTAGCCTTCCACCCGTCCACGAAACCCTTGCGGGTGATCTTGCCGAAGGAGGTGGCCTGCACTATCTCGAGGACGACGAAGATGACGCACGTCTCTGGGTTGACGCCCAGCGTGGAGAAGTAGTTCATCATGGAGTCTACGCCTATCTCGTCCTTGTTTGTGCCGTCTGTCTCTGGGTCTGCGGTGCGTTAGCCTCACTAATTCGGAAATGTCGGATGGCGTGTGGCTTACCCAGTAGGTCGTCGAACATGGCTTCGAGTTTGGCGTCATCGCGCTTGCTACTGGCCGAGGGCTGCGGACTGGGTATGCTGATGCCGCTGGACTCATAGTATCTGGGCCATGTTAGCGTCGGTTTAGGAACTCATGAAGCTGCACTCTCTCGACTAAGCCACTTGACTCTATCTCATCCAATCTCATGTAATTCGCACAAGGTACCACCAAGTAAACACTCATTCATACCCTCCCTTCTTCCCCTTCTTCCCTTCGCCGTCCTTAGCGCCCCTCCCCTTTCTCCACGGTATCCTATCGTCAAGCGGCGAGACTTCCGCCCTGACACCGTTACTTGGCCCTGCAGCAGTAGACTCCTGCTTTTGCTTGGCCGAGGACCCAAACAAGCGTTTCCTCTCCTTGGTGTGGTGTCTCTCGGCCGCCTCGGCACTAGTACCGTCCTCGCCCTCCTCGGATGACGTATCCTGGCCCTTTTTCCGCCGGGACTTGTTTCCTTTTTTAATCGACAGGACGGACAGAATTCCGCTGAGAGACATTTGTGTCGACACCAACCAAGAAATAAAAATCTCCGACTGCACGCCAGGGGAAGAGTAAGGAGGGGGGATGAAGTGCAGCAAAATGAGGTGTAAGACCAAATAAGGAAACGCGAAACAACCAACTGCACCCTCCGCAGAACCTAAAGGTAGGTACACGCTCCTTTTCGGACCGGTAGATACCTAGCCAGAACCGCATAATTGGGCTGCGTCTCCACCATTGCGTATCCATGTCCGTTTTTTATTGTTGGTGAGAAGTGTAGTGTTCCCGTCGGAAGCACTCTCGGTGAAATTTAGTAGGCCCGGGGAGCCGTAACCTCCCCTCTCTCACTCCCCAATGCAGGGCTCTGCGGCTGTGTCCCCCCCACTGTGTATAGATGCAAGTGCAGTGAGGAGTAGTAGCTGAGTGCAAGGTATTGGATGTGAGGCAGAGGTAACGTCCCGGCATGGTACTCCAGCCAAGGCCTGTTTGACAGCACGATACTTCGCGATGGACACACGCACACACACTTGTCGATGCTTGGTCTCGTCTCTTGCCGCGGAGCAAGACCCCACATTGAATTGCTTGTGTAAGCAGCATCTGTGGTCTCAGATCTGTGTCTGGTGTATCAGACTGCACGCAGCTGGGAAGGAAGCTCAACCGTCCATATTCGACATCGTGCCCGACGTTACTGGAAGCCAGATTATAAAGACAGCATAGTGTAAAAAATAAAAATAAGAAAGCAGCAAACTCACGCGTTAACGGCCGGCTCGAGTTTGTACCCAGCGTTCTTAAGGTACTGGATTTTGTATCTGGTCAGCTCGCGTGACCCTCTCTTTACTCCTTTTGTCGGAGGCAAGACTCACTCGCTGGGCAGTCTTCTCCGACACGCCCGTGGTCGTGACGAATGTCTGCACCGCCGACTTTTGTGCCGCGGTCAGAGGCATCTTGGATGTGTTGGCGTGTTACGGGGGTTGTGGTGGGAGATTGCGGGGTGGGAGACGTCCGGCACCGATGCCTGCGAGGTAGAGTTAGGGGCGTCCAGGTGGTGAGTCGTGGACGGCGTGGCTAGCTGCGCTGCTTTACGGAGGTGATGTGGAAGCTGTGGTATCGTCGAAGGGTGGGATGTCGTGTCGTGTGCTCGGTTCGGCTGTTGTCGCGATGGTGCAGCTCTGTTGCTTCGACGGTGGAGACCAGAGGCCGATAAGAAGGGTGAGTCGGTAAATATCGATAGCCTGCTGTAGGTCCACTTGTTGGTAACTGTTTAAAACGTTGTGCAGTCAAAAGTTGAGGTCGGGTTGGTGCTGAAAGTGAAGCTGAAAAGGTCGAACAGATTGGATTTGGTTGAGGATTTTGGAGGAAGGCAGACTGGCGGCTGCATTGAATGGCGCGAGGCTGAGGCGGACGTCATTTTTGAGAGCCGCCTTATTTGGTCTCTGCGGGGTTCCTTCCGTCTTGGCTCAGCTTGTCTGTGAATGAGTCGCGACTTCCGTTTCACTTTCATGATGGCTTGTTGCGTTTTATGTTGAGCACAAACTTGAATTAGTAAACAGAAGAACTCCTGAGTTATGAATGCTAAGACTAAATCCGCAACTTGAATGCTGCTACCTCGAAACACAACAGTAATAGGGGTATGATGATGGCTCCAACTTCCCTGACGATGACGATGGACAGAACTGTACCCCCCGGATAAGCTGCATACCACTCCAACAACACTTCATCAATGACAATGTCCCACCCGCCCAGTCCTCCCGTGATTAGGACCGTCCTCGGACCTCCTCGTCGTCCCCGTCCTCAAGACAGGCTTCTTCACAAGAGCCTTCGCCTTCCCCAGGCTCCGCTCAGAGTACCTCCCGCCTTTACTCACAAACTTCCCAGCTGCTGTCGGACCGTTTCCCTGAAGAATATGCCCAGTCCCCGCCAGTCCCTGGTATATCACTACCTCGGCACTCCCGACACTGTCGCCCACGGCGCTTGCCGCCCTGCTACTCCCAGCCTGACTCCCAGTGACGGACCCCTAATCCCCAGTAGGCATCCCCTCAAGCTCATCCAACAGCCGCCGCCAGTTGTCCGCCAGCATCTCGCTGTACTTGACCCTCTCCAGCGCCCAGTCCTGGTTCAGCCGGGTGACGTGGTACTGCGTCGTCTGGAAGTAGACGAGCTCGTCCCTCAAACACTCCTTGACGAAGACGGAGCGGTTGTGTTGTTGGACGATGGATTCCTTGTCCTGTTTTTTTGCCTCTGTGTTAGCCTCATCCTTGTCAAAGCCCCCAGTTTCTGCCTACTTGTGTTGGACAGCGATTGCTCACCTTGATGATATTCTCAACAACCCTCTCCACATCTCCAACCTTCCCCTGCCCCTCGGGCCTCGCCCTCAGCGCCGCCAACTTGCTCTCGTTACTCGCGATCCTCCTCTCCAGCGTGGGTATGTTATCCCGATCCAACCTCTCCCTGCGCTCAAACATGTCCCTCAGACTCACCAAGCCATCTCTCTGCCGTTTCAAGTCCTCGAGCACGCCCAGATCCCACCCGCGGCTCTCGTCCTCCATCAGCCCCTGGCCCTGGCGCAGGTGCTTGGCCATGGCCTGCAAGCCGTCGTTCGTGAGCTCCACCTCGCTGGCGTCGGTGGCGTAGACGTCGGCGTTGACATCTGTCAGGGATGTCAGAGACAGGGCGATGCGGGAGTGGTCGGCCGCGACGCCCTCGGCGCGTTTAATGAGCCTGTCCATGAGGTTGCAGATCGTGATGTACAGCTCGGCGGAGCGTTTGACCCCGCCGCGCACACGGGTGAAGAGGTCCTCGAGGTCGGGGGGGAGGGAGTCTTCGAGACCTGGGGGAAGGGGTTTGGAGGCGAATTCGTCGGTTACGGAGAGGTTGGCTTGTTTGCGCCAGACGGCGAGTTCCTGTTTATGACAACGTTAGTGGCGGAAAGGGGGCGAAGAGGAGTGCGTCGGTGGACGTACAGTAGGCACAGTCAAAAACATAATAACCAGCTGCTCCTGGCTCAGCACAGGGTGTCTAACCAGCGCATTCAAAAACCTAGCCAGCCCCCGCCTGCGCTTCTCAATAAACGCCCCATCGTTGGAGAGGTGGTTGCCGTTCACAGCAACCCTCTTCGGCGGCAGCAGCGGCAGCGCCCGAAACGGGTACCGTTTATGGAGGCAGTCGAGCAACCACACGAAATCGCTGTACCGTCTCACCACCTTACTCCCCCGCCGGGGGTTGGTCACCTCGTAGTTGTGGTGCTGAAAGAAGAGCATCCCCTCTTTCTCGGGCATGAGGGTGACGACGATGGTCTCTTCTATCGCGCTGCCTGTGCGGCCTAGGCCGCCGATGGAGCGGTTGGGTGTGCGGTCTGGCTGGTCGTTTGGTGGGAGGTTGTTGTTGTCGTCGTTGGCTCCGCCGCTGTTCGGGGCGAAGGGGTTGAGGACGGGGTTGTTGGATTGGGGTTGGGAGAAGCCGGCTGGTGCGGAGGAGTTGCCGTCGAAGTATCCCCATGCGCCGGCGCCGGAGGGACTGGTTCCTGCGGGGAGGGTGGAGGCTTGGGTGGTGCTGTCGGTGGTGGAGTGTACGGTGCTGGTTGTGAACGTCGATGTCGTGCGGCCGTGGGCTTCTGGTTGACTCCCATAGTTGCTGTTTCCGTTGACGGGCATACTGGGCAGAGACGCCTCAGTTGCACCGTTCGGTCGTGCCGGTTCGAAGGGCGGGTGGTTATGGTTTTTATGCAAGTCGGGCGTGCCCCAGGGGTCTTCGGGGTAGTCCATCGCCGAGGTCTTGGGGAGGGCTCGAGTCACAGTTGAAGGGGCTGACGGCTGCTGCTTGCTGGGTGCCCTGGTCGGTGTGACTGGTCGTTGCGGCGGTTTTGCGCCTAACTCGCTGAGGTTGGGCAGGACGGGAGCTTTGTTTTCGTCGATTAGACCTGGGACGGTTGGGACTGGTAGATCTGAAGGTGGACACAAGCTTGTTAGCTGGGTGTTGGCTGGTGACGAGGGTATCCACTTGAGCTGTGGTGCTCGGCGATTGACGATGATCCACCACGATAGTGGACGGAAATTGGACGATTGGAGCAATGCCCATGCTTCCAGAAGCCGTGCATGGCGGATAAGATAAGGGAAGCATAGCTGTCACAGCGCTGCACAGGGAAGACGTGAACAAGCGAAGGGGTAAACACTCACTCCTCCGACGCTCATCGACGCCATCCAAGTTAGGCACCTCGCCGTCTTGCGCCAGTCCAATCAATGCCAGCAATGCATTGAACTCGTTGCGTCCCAAGGCAACTTCTCCGGTGCCGGTGCCCCCGCTGGGCGCAACGACAGCCATGATCCGCGCCTGCTCGTCGGCACTGATATGCGCAGCGGCCAATGTCCTCGCCACGCCTCCAGCATTTACCTTTCCTGCACTGCCGCTGTCGCGCACCACGGCGTCGAAGATCTCGATATACGACTCTGGCACGTCGGATGCCGGCAGCAGCGTCTTGAGCAAGTCGGCGCGGCTCTTCTGCTTGCGTGGGGTGGGCATGTCCCACGGGGCCGGCTCGTCGTCCTGGAAGAGGGCGCTGGAGGTGGATTTCGTCATGGCAGACTCGTCTTCGAAGAGGGACGAGGTTGACCGGTTGAAGGCTGGGGCGGATGCTGCCGGGGTGTCGTCCGGAGGCGAGGAGCCGAAGAGGGACATTGTAGTGGTAAAGGTGGCTGGTGTATGATATAGAGGTTTGTGCGATGGGAGATGATGTCGTGTAGCGGCCGTAGATTCGTCGTTGAATGTCCGGAGTTGAAGAGTGTAAGTCGCACCAGCACCAGACGTCGTCCAGTGAGTCGCGGACAGCTCGATTGCGTAATGACGTGCGCGTGATGGCGGAGGCTAGCTGCATCCAATGTAGCGGCGTTTGTGAGAAGGAAGAGCAGATGATAGCCAAACACAAACTCGACCGAGAAAAAGCTGTGGCGAAGAAAGCAATTTCAGGAACTGTCTTCAACCGAGACAAGAATGGACGGAATGTCTGACGTTGACAAGAGGCAAGAGACGAGACGAGACACAGGAGCTCCTTCCCCGAGGCTGGGGAAGTGGGGAGCTCCCACCCAGCTCACGCACTTATCCGCCGAATCACGTTTAGCTCCAACGGCCGGGTCTCACAATGCACCAGCCACAACCGCATGCATCCGTCCAGCCAGCCACCAGCCACACATGTGGCTAGACCATCAGTAAAAGCCCGAAGGATGCTTGGATGTTGACGACAGGATGCTTTTGCTCGCCTGTCATAGGCTCCATTAATGATACAATAATACACATAGATTCCTCCATTGCTGTCTCCCCCTCATCGTCTAGAACAGCTTATCCCCCTCCAACTCCTCCAGCTGCTTCGCCTTGCTAGCAAAGACCTTCTTCGTCTCCCCCGGCACCTTGAAGTACAAACTTGGCGACTCCCCGGGCGACAGCTGGTGGCTCAGGTACCCCCTATGCGCGGGGTCCCTGTAGTACTCGATGTCCCAACGACCCGTCGGGTCCGGCAGCCTGTAGTAAAACGGCGCGCTCTTGGCCTTCCCAACAACCTCCTCGACGAACTCGGCGCCCACGGGTAGCGGCTTGTCCGTGATCACGCTCTCGCCCTTGGCCAGCCTCTTGAGGGACTCCTTGGTGAAGTAGCGCGTCACGAGCTTGCCACCCGCGGCCTCGACGGCGGCGATGGCGGACTCGGAGGCGCGGGAGACGATTATGTCTACCGGCGTGCGGAGGCCGGTCTTGCCGCGCGCGAGGAGGGTTATGCCGTCTTTTATCGTGCGGCCCATTATGCCGGACTTGATGAGCTCGCGGGGGGTGATCTTCTTGGTCGGGTCGATGCGCCCGGCGTCGATCCACGCTTGGAGGCGGTCGAGATTTACGATTGCCATTTCGGGGGCGCGGCTGGTCAAGAAACAGTTAGTTACAGATCAATTGCGTAGATAGAGGTGAGAGAGAAGAACACTCACAGGTTCACGAAGCCCTTCCGTCCATGGCTGATGGCGAGCGGCGTCTGACCACCCTGGAACCGCGGGTTGATGGTGCTATGCTGCTTCTGACCTTTGTGACCGCGGCCGGACGTCTTTCCGTAGCCTGACGAGGGACCGCGACCGACGCGGATGCGCTTCTGGTGGGCGCCCTTGTTCTCCTTGAGGTTGGAGAGGATGGAGGCACTGCGGGTTTGGGAGGTCTGCTTGATGGAGAGGGCGGCAAAGAGGGAGATGAGAGGCGAGGAGATGGCCGTCGGTTGAGATTGGAGAGAGGTAGACGCCCTGCAGCATCGCGCTGCTGAGGGGAGAGGTAACCTGGGCGGCATGGTGGGCTGTGGCGGTTGGGCGAAGCTGTGGGTGAGCTTGAGGAGCTGGGCGATTAAGTTTGAGGTGCCATGCTCGAAACGGGGTTCAAAATATTTTGGATGCCTGAGGCGGAAATCTGAAGCTAAGTGCTAAGGCACTAGTGCTGTTTATGCATATATGCATGACTTACATAATCTGATCTAAGCATATTGCTGGACGACATCCCAACAACAACACGTCCTTTTCCTTTCCAAATCCTCCAAGTGCACAGTCATTCGGCCCTGCCCGACGGCTTTGCGGACGAAGATGTCATGTCCAAGTACCCTAAGAATGCCCAATTGGGACCGTCACAGGACAACCCTTCTGATCAAGGCATGCATATTCTCACTACTGTCTGAGCTACTAGGTAAATTGTACACAACCAGACATCAACACCCACTCCTACCAGTAACTGTCATGCACCCCATCGTCTGTGCACTACCCTCGACCACGTGCCCTCCTCACAACACCATCCCAATCCCCTAACCACCCCTCCCACCCCCGACCCCCCTCAACAACCCCCAAATCTCCCTCTCAGCGAACTTATGCCGTCTCCTCTCCTCCCGTACCTCCTCATCATACATATCCCTCCAATCCCTTCTTAGCTCATCCATATACTCATGCTGCCTCTTGATCCGGCCGCCGTTGGACGCCATCGCCACCACGGCCTCGAGTTCCTCCTGGTGGCGGCGGACCATGCCGTCTTTCTCCCGGAACCGCTTCTCGTTGGCGGCGACGAGGGTTGCCTCTTGGCGGGCGCGCTCGTGGATGAGTTGGGCCGACAGGTTGGTGACGAGGGTGGTGAGGCGGGCGTTTTCGCGCTGGAGGTGGGGGAGGGGGTTGTTGATCTCGGTGAGGGTGTGGCCGGGTTCTACGGGCCCGGGGTGGAGTGGCGGCGTGGGGGGTGCTGAGGTGTGGGCAGGACTTGAACTTGGGTGTGGGACGAGGGGGTATGGATTTGGGTTTGGGACCATGGGGTATGGCGAGGTGTATGACGTGATGGCTTGGTGCATCGCGGCTGAGCTCAAAGCTGGGATCCCAAGTGGAACGGCTGCTGGCCTGGTGGGTGTCGTGCCTGTAGGCATGGCCGGTCGGATGGCTACTTGCATCTGTGCTTGCGTTCCTGCTGGCCTGGGTGGTAGAACCCGAGACGGGATTGCTGCTGGGGCGGGCGATGGCATGAATGCTGGAGTGGTTGCTGACCTGACTGCTACACCGGCTTCGTGCTGCTGACTGATCCTCGTGGTCTCCTGCAAGAAGCTCTCGATGCCGCCTCTGGCCGGTGGCGTGGCAGCTGGCCTGCATGTTAGCCCAGATTCATGCCCCTCTCTCATCCTCTTGACCGCGTCGAGAAAGCTCTCGATGCCACCCAGTCTTCCCCCAGAAAGACCCTCATCGTCCTCCCGTTTCCGTTTGCCGGGAACCGCGGCCTCCACATCATACAGCGCTTGGCCGCCCTCTCGTCCGTCCAGTTGTCTCCGCATATTATCATCGTACTCAACCCCAAGCAACCGCGCGATACCCTGCCTGGCCTCCTTGTCCTTCTGTCTCCAATTCGCCCGCGTTACATCGGTCTGATGCGCCGTCACCATGTGGCGGTCGTACTGGTCCCACCAGCTGAAGGGTTGGTTGTTCTTGGGGCAGCCGGAGACGGTGCAGAGGTACATCCTGTGCTCGTCTTTAAGATGCGTCTCGAGCCCGGACAGGTCTGGGCAAGTTGCCGTGCAGTTTTGGATAGGACAAGGATGGGGAGGGACGGACGCCGCGCCGCCATGGCCAGTGACGACGGGGTGATGCTGGTGCGCTGGTGGTTGGGCGGACATCTTCACGTCGATGTGGTGGATGCCCAGCATGTGGCGCTCGTAGTTGTCCTTCCTGAAGGGGCGGTCTTTCCTCTCGCATCCCGGGACGGTGCAGAGGTAGAGGTTGTGCACGTCTCTCAAATGGGCTTGCAGTGCCGCCTTGTCGGGGAGTGTTGCGGTGCAGTTGGTGCAGGCAAGTGACGAGTCGTCGCCAGGAACCCGGGGTTGAGGCTGCTCTTGCCGATGTTGGTCGTCATGGTTGGGTTGCTTCGGGAGGAGAATCTGGAGCTGTTTGGGCTGGTGAGCTTGCCTATCTTGGTCGTCTTCTGCTCCAAAGCGCGTGGGCCTGGCTAGCCTATCTCCGAGTTGATGGAAGTCCACCATGTGTCGCCGGAGACTGCTCTGCGCTAGGTAAGGTATTCTGCTCTTCCGACACTCTTGAAAGACGCAGAGGTACCGGTCGTGCACCTTTTCAGCATGAGTCTGTGTCTCAAGCATGGAGGGAAAGGATTCCTGGCATCCTGCGATGGGGCAGGGGACCGGGGTGCCTGTTGCCGAACCGGAGCTGGAGGCGGTGGCGAGGTGGTGCTTATGCACCTCTGTTACATGTGTTTTCACAGCGGACATGTCGGGGAAAGCTTCCTTGCATGTACCAACCGGGCAGGGGTTCTGGCTGCCTGGTGTCGAAGGGCTGCTGGAGGCGGCAGCATGATGTTCGACGGGCTTGGGCGCTGACCAGGGTGCAGGCGTGGGAAGTGCCGTCGATACAGGCGGCGTGTCGGTGTGGTTTCCGGCGGAGGAGTTACTGCTGGCTACACGGGGGGTCTGCAAGATGATGCATGGTTAGCGTAAACGGTGTTGCATGGCAGGGTCTTGCTTACTGTGCCAGCACCTGCGTCTTCGAACTCGACGTCGGACATCGCCTCGTACTCCTCCATCTCGGACAGCGTCCGTTCGCAGGCCATATTGCTGCCTCGGTTTGCTTCTCAACTCAGAAACGGACGGGAAGCCTAGGCGGAGGTGTTGTGATGTTTGGAGACTGTGGTTCTATCACGCTGTCGTATGGCGACGAAATGGATGGGCTGTTACGAGGGTGTGTTTTCGCGGACTGAAAGTGCGGAACGCTTCGCGAACACTGAGGTAAAGGTGAGGGTGAAGTGGGAGTCGGCCTGGCCCACCTCTCCTGACGACTTCACTTCACTCACCTTTGGCGCCAGCCATGTCGGCCAATCAGAGGAGGCTCCGGCACGGCTGATCAAGGTCCAGCAAGGCTGGGGCCATGCCTACCCCGTTCTACGGGAGGCTACCTGACAACATGTCCCTGGCCATAACCACTTCAAGTACGGTGCCACATACGGTATGGTCTAATGGAGGGGGCTGGTAAGCTTCCAGGCCAGAAGTGAATGAGTCCACCCTATGGCAGGCTGGGGACCATCATACATACACTGGCGCTGGGGCACGGCGACCCTTCATCAAACAAAGTACTGGCAATGCTTTCCAACAACAAGCGCCGTACCGGGTCCACCTGGTACAGCGGTATGATTCTTGAGGCTAATACCCTTTCACCGGTTCAAGTAGCGCCTGCTCCTGCTGATTGGGGGGACTTCCGTCGAGTCATGTGTTCGAATCCGTTCGGGCGCCCGGCGTTTGTTGTTTTTTGGACTTTTTGCATTCTTTGGGCTTTTTTCTTTCATTGCTTTCATCCTGTGAAGTATGTATGGGCATCATGATTGTATATCTAAGGTAGGTTGTTCTCTGAGGAGCATGTAGAACTTGCATCCGTCTGTGGTCATCTTGCCATCTTTCTGCTCCCACAATCGCCTTCTCATCAGCTCCAAAATCAGACATCTGTCGATGTTTTTACTTTTTCAATGCCATCGCTCCAGTTACAGTCTGGCGTTGCTTTTGGTTTCCTCCATTCCGATTATCTCCATGACAGCTCATCAGCTCTTCAAAGGCTGGTTTTGCGTCTCATACTCTCACTCGTGGAGATCCTAGCTCACCTTGCCGTCCCGTCTCTCACCCCTTTCCTTCCTCCAACCTGAGTGACTGACGGGATAGTCATTTTGCTGCCTCTGGCTCCCGCCATCTTCCACACTGCGGACGGCCATCTTGATCTATCTAGACGGAATCGCAACTCACCGGCATGAGGTTTTGTTCTTTACCTACGACCTGATCACAGCCATACGCGACCTTCATGTCGAAGCCATCGTCCACTCGAACATAAAACCGAGGAACAGCTTCCGACTCAGATGGCGTACTGAGGTGAAAGACATTATCACACTCGCTGCTTTCACCTTTCAGGCTCGGTTTGGCATGGAGGTCCACAGTTACAACGACTTATGCCCATAGTACATGGACATCTGGTCTTTGTGAAATGTTCTACTGGGTATGTTGGTCGATGAACCACCCAGGGTGTGGCACAGCGAGATACGGAGCCGAAGTGAGAAGGCCGCATACCTGATTTTGCCAGCGTTGATGGAGCATCCTCTGCCGAGCAGGAAGACTTTGCTTCCACTGATGAGAGTCTTGCCCGATTGATGATATTTGAGGGGGAAAGGGCAGGTAAGAAATTTTGTAAGTCATAGTGAATGGCCCGTTCTCTGATGGCCTGTTCTCTTCTCTGAGTTTTTGTTTCTAGTCGACTATTGGCGCATGTGTAAGTCGACAACGCATTCACGTGACCACATGCGCCCCTTTCCTCGCGTGTAAGTCGCTTATTCACAGAGACACACAGAAGCAAAGAAATCGCTGCAATAACGGTGTACAGTGCAACCTGCCAATCAAGTCAAGTCGGAGTGTCTCACCTGCAGGCCTACGAGCTTTTCAGTGAATATTTACAAGACACAGCCTCAACGTCGTCGACGGTGGTGAAGGATACCCTGGCCTCGACTCGTTTCTCAGTTCTCGCCTCAAATGATACAAATGGAGTTGGCGCCAACAACTGTTCGATCGTTCCTTCCCAATGCAAACTATGCAGGCAACTCCGGAAGGGGCCGGACTCGGCGGTGGCTATAGTCGCATAATGCCGGCCTTGTCGTCGCCAGAATCCGGAAGGGGCCGGAACTCCAAGAACATTTTGCTTCATGATAACCAGGCAGACCATTCCAGCTCCTTTCAAATCAAGGTTCCATCAAAGACCGGTCACTTGTCAACTTCATATACAATGTTCTAGCCAGAACTCGCAACAAGTCCGCTCATTAATGCTGACTGACTGTGCCTTCCCTGCCCCTACTTTCGCCGGTAGGACTGGGGAAGTTGCTCAGCAATTCTGAACGACACTGTCTTGTTCTGGGGGTTTAATCATGCTTCGGGTGCTTACAAGTCACTTTCTCTTGTGGCTGGTCGATGTGAAGGAGGCATTCATGGTTTCACTTTGCGTCGCACTCGTCGCCCGCTAGGTCTGAAAACCTGCTTTGACTCCCTTTTTTTTTTCGAGACAACAATTACATGCAATGAGAGACAAGGCAAGACAGTAGAGCTCTCAATATTTACAGTCGAAGCAACAAACAGCGATGCTCTTGCTCGTGGCTCCGCAATACACCCCGATGGTCACCAGGTCGAAGACTACCCGCACCCAGTCCCGGAACGCGCCCCCTCCTTCTTAGAGAACACAGACCTGCTTTGCTTTCCAAGACACTCTCCAAGATTTCGTCTTCGTTTTGCAGTGGAGGACAAGCAGTTGCAGTCGCCCCAGGTCCAGATCGTGAACTTGGTCGCCACAACTGACGACGTGTTCGTCACTCATCCATGCTACCGAAGTGTAGACTCTACTCAGCGAATGAGCAACTTAGACGTGTAATTCGGTACTGGGAAGTGATTTGACGTTGTTGTTCTATCTCTATTGTCCAGTGCCGAGCCACACCCCCGGAGTGTCTCCCCACATTGCCAGACCACCTGTTCCTCCTCACAAGAGTCCAACCATGCAGTGAAGCCCCGTAATTGCCCTCAGGCCGTCTCTCGCGGCCTTGCAAGAGTCCAGGAAGGGAAGGAGTGATGTCCTCCTCGCAGGTCGTAGCCTAGCCCTAGCCCTAAAGCTCAGACCGCCCTGCCTCGCGGCCTGACAAGGGGGGAGGGGCCAGATGATCGAAGGGGAAGCGAACGTGCGCGATCGTGTCCCAGCACGAACAAGTAGAGCAGCCGATCGCGCGGATTCTGCGTGTCTTCGTGCTCTCCCCAGGCAGAAACTTGCACGATCCGTCACCTCGCCCGTGAGCTTTGTCCATCTGATCCACTCGTCTCCCACACTTCTCCCAAACTCTTCCAAGTTCTCCCTATATATATCTCGTCTCTCCCACCCATTTCTTCCTCTCTTCCTCCTTTTCCAACCATCTCCAAGAACTCCAAACCAAGTTTCAGGTAAGCAGACGCTTCTTCTCTCCATATCCTGCCCAATATCTTGCCTGGACGATATCACAGATACTCTTTCGGACATTTCCGATGTCGTATGGGTGTTCTTGACCTTTTCCCTTCGTACTCGCGGCGTCATTTGAACTTTAGCTGCCACCCCTGCTCTGCGGGCGGGCCTCAAGTTGTCTCGGCGCCATCGATACTGCGACCTGCCACGGCCATCACAGTGGCTAGCGGCTCGTCAACGTCATGTTCCAGAGCGTGTCGGAGAATCTGCCCGGTCTGAGACACTGCCAGACGGCTGTCACAGGCCCAGTATAGAGATATTTCCTCATCGTCGTCGTCGCAAGTTGTCCCAGCACTTTCTAGTCAACCCTGTTCCCTAACCGAGACCACCACGAGAAGATGAGCCTCCCCTAACTCGGGAATGGCTGTCTTCTCTCCATGTTCCCCTTGCGTCCCTTTGTCTTCTCGCCAGTCGCTGTCCTCCTCCGATTGTGCCGTCTCCTCAACTTCCCGTCCTCGCTATCATGCCGTTCCTCACTTCGTCTGCTTCTCCTGGCCACACAGTCAGGGAGACCAAGTCCACTCCTGATCGCAATGAACTAACATTCTCGTCAACAGCAGCAGGTCCTCTAACTCCAGCAACAACTCGTACCCAAGCAGACAGCCAGTTCGACTCTGGCCATACACCAACGACATCTCCCACTCTGGGTTCGATTCCCACCAAACGCCAACGCCAGCCAAGTCCACTCGATGGCTCGGTAAGTCACCCCAAGCACCTACCCTATATCCCGTCCCTCCCTGGCTCGACTGACAGAAACCTACCTAGTACTACTGTCCGTCGCCAGTCTTATACCAAGAATACGGCCGCCATCGTATCTTTACCTTTTGACGACTAGACACCATCGACGGCATCGCGCACGTGCCAAGCCGACCAGCAACGGGATGGTCGGTCCAGCCTGCCCGAACTCTGCTGCAGACTTCGTCACGCCGAGGTCCTGCGTATCTGACTGAGGCAGGCTCGCCTCAGAAGGACAATGCGAGCTTCAACTTGGCCGCGGCCAAGAAACAGAAGAAGGTCCAGCGCGACATAGGCAATCAGATCGAACCTTATACCGCGCATGCAGTGTGCAAGTCCATCCGATATCACGACTTCGGCGGCGCTTATGCTCTTCATTCTCGCACTTCTTCCTGGAACCGATGCCCACTCCGGTATCGAGCGTCCATGCGCATTGCCTTGAATGGTACGGTGATCGGTCCCGAGGGTTTCCCTCGTGGTTTCTGGCCTCGTACCGCTCCGGGTTATCGTGACAAAACTCCGATTCGGGTCGCTCTCTTCTGCGTTTCAGAAACAGTTCGGTTTGGACGACCACGTCACCAGCGCCCAAGGCCAGTGCATGCTCATGTCATCGACGAGGCTTGTATATGACTATCGCCTCCGGTGTACAGTCCGTCGGGCCGCAAATCGTCAAAGGGCTGGCAGAGGTGGCATTCGGGGAGTCCAGCCTATGGCGGTGGCCCCACCTACCGGTACCGGTCCTCCCTTGGCCAGATGTTCTATGTGACTAAGGTATGTCCATGGGCCCCTGGCCTACGTGCCGGGGTCGAACATCTGCCGGGGGGGTGGACAATGGCTCTGTTTCAACCTTGACAACCGAAATGGATGAACCGACCGGCTGCTATTTTGCAGCGCCAGTTGCGCAACACACCTACCGCCGTGTGGCAGGATACACCTCGGATCTCCGATTCTGTTACAAGGTCCCTGGGTTCGACTCCCATACCTATACGCTAACGACATTCCCTCAACAACCCTTGGGGTATACACCATCGACAACCCCAGGCAAAGGGCCACAGGTCACAGCAGGTCGGGGAAAGGTATCCACCTAATCAAGTCCACTTTCTACCGGCCGCGCGACATATCTGCTTACTTCCAGCTTTGCGGGGTGGCAACTAGGAGCCCCGCGGCTACACCAGCGTGACGGGTCCTGCTGTGACGACTTCATCGGAGACGCTCCGATCCGCGTACACAAGCGACGGGGTTCGCTGCTGGGACTCCATGCGGAGCTGAGTCACCAGACCCGCCATGGGCCAGCAACAACAACAACAACAACAACGACAACACACAGCCTATTCTCAACCACAGGGGAGAAAGGAAAGGGATAGGAAAATTGCCACGCAGGTGCCGTGCGGCTTGTTCACCGTCACCGTGCGTCACGAGAACTGTACTGGACGAGGCTATCCATGGTTATCTCAACCACAAAACTTCCCGCAACTCCGCAACAATGGATAGCCTCGTCCAGTACAACTCGGAGAGTGAGCTCTCTGAGCCTATCTCGCCCGTCAACATGGAGAACACCACTCCAGTCACCACCGCCGGACCTGCTGGCGGGTCTCAGCCACAGGCCGACCCAGCTACCGAGCCCGAGCTTCCCGCTGATGAAGCTGAGGCCCAAGCCGAAGTCAAGACCGAGACCCTCCCCGATATGAACCGCATTGTCATTGGGTACTGGAAGAGCTCGAGTGGAAATGTTCGAGGCGAACTTCATCATCTTTCGGACGGCGGAGGAGGATGGGGGCGCGTTGTCGTGCCACGGGAGGAATGGCAAGGGATAGGAGGTTTGCCACGCCAGTGCCGTGCGGCTTGTTCACCGTCACGAGGACCCCAGGGACCGGAAAGACCAGACAGTCCTCTGCGTGGTTGCTAGTCCTGGCGATTCAGACTTACAGGTGCACCACGGTAGCACAGTGGGGCCGACCCTGCGAACAAACATGCCGTCGCTGGCGTTCTGGGCTCTGACAAGCATGCAATAGTCGGCGTCCAGGGCGCGAACAAGCAGCTCCGCGCCAGTCTCCTCAAGCAGCTTCGAGCCTGTCAGGACCGGGGTTGTCGTCGTGTTGCACGTTTCCGACAGCCCCGGTCCACCACTTCCACAGGATATACACCCAACATGCGCCCGACTTCATGTGGCGCCCTGGCCCGTGGCGACCGTGCTGCCACTTTCGACGGGTGAGAGTGGAGATTGGTCTTTTCCCAGCGGTACTTCAACAAAATGCCCCCAAGACCGCCGCGGGCGAGTATCCTCCCGTGTTGGCTTTTCCGCTGTACCATGGGGACATCCTCGTGATGAACTGATGTTTGATTCACCGTTACTATCCGGGAGAACCGGTCTTTCCCAGCGGTACTTCAACGGCGCTAGGCGTTGAGATTTGGGATGGTGGATTATCCCGGCACTTTCAACAGAACTTCGTAAGTTCACATTGTCCTCGCGTGATACACTGGCAAGGCTAACATGTAGCAGGGTGCCGTAGACAAGCCCGGCGTCACGGTCCAGTCCAAGGGCTTCGAGGAAGCTCCAGACGCCATCCTCCAGGCTGTCCAGCAGCTCCAATGGGCTGGGTAGGGTGAGTCTTGTCTGTCCTGGTCAGACTCCGACAACATACTGACCATCGTATAGCAACTGGAGTTGTTGTATACACGAGCAACTTCTATAACCTCGGGGCCCGGGTTGAGACTTTCCAACAGGAAGTCAGAGCTCGCGACCGTCGTTGTGTCACCGAATGCCGGTTTGAAGCCGTTAGCCGTAAGTTCAGACATCCAACCCAGTTGATGGCCTCGCATTCTAACCTCCCCCCAAGTTTCCGAAGTTTGATGCGTCGCGGCTGAGGAGCCCTGGATGGCAGTCCCCAGCCATGGGGGTTCATTTCAACGGTGTTCCTCCGGACCATTTCTTGGTTATTGCGACGCTGTCGTGGTTTGGACTATTGTCCTCCTCATGAGGCCCATGGTGTAGGGTTCAGCCGACACGCTGTTTGATCGCTACCATATCGGGCAGCTTGGAAAGCCCCGGAGAATGAAGGCAAAGAGGAAGAAGACATAACTACCGAGAACAGGATGTTGTGGGCTGGAAGTAGACAGTTAGATAGACTTGATGTGCACGGTGTTTCTCCTAGCCGGGGTTCATTCCCCTTGGCCCTACGCTCTTGATATTTCCTTTCCGTTGTAGGTCAATCCGGTGCACATCCATTCGAAGCAGAATATCTCCTCTTCATCGTAAGCTTGGCTTGCCACTGTGTATATATATACTAACTCGAGACACTGGCAGATCTATATATACAATACATTCAACTTTATTTCGGCAACCCGAGCATCTCCAGCTTACAAGTAAGCCCGATGGCAAACAACAAGAGATTTACCAAGTCTGTCATCGCCACGTAAGTATAATCACCACCCGCTCCGATTATTTCCCCAAGACACTTCACCCAGTTCCGTTGCATATGAAGCAGAATCACTGACTATTTACGAAGTAGTTTTTCTGCCCACGAGGATGAGCACAGTGCAAGCCAGGCGCGTTCGAATCCCGCCTCTTCCTCGGCCGCTGGCATTGAATGCCGCCAGTTCATGTACCTCCGCAAGGACGCACCCACGTCCACTGCTGAGGGCGGCGGTGTCATTGAAGTCCGCGTCCACCGCGCCTCAGCTCGCTCGTTGCGTTATTGATGCCAAGTCCGGAGGGAAACAGGAGGCTAGGGCGGGACACATGCTGCTACGGTGGTGCATGAGAGATACTTGGGCGGGACGCCGACATGCTTGACTCCCACGACCCCATGTTCCGCCGTGGGCGGCCAGGGCGTCAACGCCGGCAAGGTCACGGGCATGGGTGAAGGTACGTGGCTTGTGATCTTGAGAGTGATAACGGGATACTGACACAGCGGAACAGTCTTGTCTTGGTGGGGGCGCTTCTCGTGCCCGCCGGACACTGCAATCGCCACCGCCTGTGCTACTGCGGCTGGGACCTCTGCGGCGCCTGCTGCGACACCAGCGGTCCGTGGCCTTGGCGTTCCCATCGAGACGATGATGTCGCGGGGCTTGACAGGGAAGGCTTTCATCGCATGGCCCGTCGTGAGGACAACTCTCTTGCTGTCAGACACTGTCGCTGCCAATTCCCGGACTGCGAGTGTCAGCACTGCCTGAACATCGAGCGCACCCGCGCCCGGGCTCGGAGGAAGCGCGACCTCGGACCATATGCGCCATCCCTCCTCATACAAAACACGGTTGAGGACCCCGAGGACTCCCATGAGGGCAGTCAGGAGACGGTGACCTACCTTTATTCGCAGTACGGTCAATCCGAATAGTGTGTTGAAAATTGCAATCAGATGGCACGGCATCATACTCCCGATTTAGTACCCTATCCAAGTAAAATCTCCGTCCAACTCTCCTTGGTCATATCAAAGGCCTGTTGCAGAACCTTGCCTACTCCCACCCTCTCCCACAAGAGACGGCGCGAATTGTGCCGCACCAGCAGAACATGGAACAAATCCCACTCAATCTCATCCCTGTCCTTGGCGATGTAGTGCGCCCAGTGGGTGCATTCATCAGCAGTGAACGATTTGGCCTCGGACAGGGCAATGAACCGGCACGGGGTGCCGCTGTGCGCCGTGGCCCATTCTTGGTCCAGTACCACAGTCCCGCACCAGTCGTGGCTTTGGTCGGCGACGTGGCACCGGGCTAGGCCTTCTCCTAGAGGCTCGGTGCTTTCTTCGGGGCTGGACTCGGAGATGAAGAAATTCGAGCTCCAAGTATGAAACTGGAGGATGGGGAGGGTAAACGATGTGTCGGTCATGCGCTGCTGGCTTGCCCTAATCCCGAAAGGGTTGTCGGCGATGGTCGCAGAGAGGCATCGGTTCATGCTGGTGTAGCGGATGGGGCGGCCATAGTTGTCTGTTGGGGGTGCAAGGCTTCCGTGGCTGGCTGCCGCGGTGGCGATCTTTCTAGATTTAGCCTCCTCTCTCCTGCTCAGCGATGCTCATAATCCATGCTGCTGTAGCTTCGGCTCTCGCTGAACCCTCCTCCTCTTCTGTCTGAATACCTACCCAACGGCTGGTCCATCCTCTGCGGCCCTTACATGTCATTGTTTACGTGAATGACAACGTCCCGCCGCGGAGACGGTGCAAGCGGCTGCTCCGGCTGTATTCGCACATCCACATCACGCCGTTTCTTCTCCAGCAGTTGTAACTCTTGCTCACGTCTTTGTCGCTCAACCAGTTCTTGTTCAACCTGTGCCTGTTTGCGACAAACCCGCTCACTCTCTTGCTGCGAAGCTCGAAATGGCATTGGCTGATAGCCTGACCAACGACCGCCCATCCTATCAATATCTGACTGACGTGACTGCCGTCTATTCCGGATGGCTGCAGAGTAATCAATCCATACGTTTTTGACGTTCCCGTCACCATCACGTATGTTCCAGTCGATCCATGTCCTGTTTATCAACCAGTCATGGATATTGATAAGACAACCCTCCAGAAACCTTGCGTCGTACGTGACGTGTGCCCCCTTTTGCGGGTCTTCATGGTCCATCCACCCTGCCCACGACCACGAGGGGAACTCTTCGTGGTCAAACCAGTCATCTCCCAGCGTATCCTCTGGCTTGCTTGTCGTTGGAAACGCCTCGCGTGCGCATCGCTTCTGCTCCCTGCTTGGCTGCCACAGCAGCGCAAAGTCGAAGTGTGACGCGGGTAAACAGTAAAAGAACGGAGCATCCATGTACCGCGCCATGAGCTGGGACACTCCGATGAACGCCGGGACAATATCCTTGGGCAGTGTCAGGCGCCGGCCTGTGTACAGCGAGACACACTTCATGTAGAACCATATGGGCCGCTCCTTGGCGTCGCGGAGCGTCCGCAGCGGCGAGTCTCGCCAGTCCAGGGACCATGCTTCCTCGTTGTCCAGGCCTCCTGGGTACACGTCCTGCGACATGTTTGCCCCGCGGCACTGGAAATAGACTCGCCCTTCGACAAAGACAAGACATCGTCGCGAGAGGATGCGTTCCTGGAATGTCCACGCGCGGTTGTTCCACGTCGAGTTCTGAACGACTTCCTCCAACGGCCGCGACACAAGCAGTTCCAGACCAGGGAGAATCGTCTCTTTAAGCGGCGCGTCAGGGGACTCTTGCGCTCCAAACCCCGTAGCCATGAGTCCCACATCGGCGTCATCGCCATCGGCAGCGCAGATGGTAAAGTGGGCATTTCCGTAGATGAGATTCTTGTTCTTGGCATTCTACTGCCACGAGGTATCACTGTCTTGGACGATGCACAGAGAATCAATCCAGAGGTATCGTTCGCCCAAGTCGCGGGTCAGCTGGATGGCATGCCGGATCGTGCGGGGGAGTTGGTCAAACACTTTCCCGTCGAGCCCGCCGCCCCGGAGCCTGTCGTATATATTGGCTCGGAGCGTCCTGTGATCTTGGTCTCGTGCCCGCCGAAGACCCCAAACATAACTGAGCGCAACATACCGATGCGGACGAAGGTGGTCGCGGTCAAATGGAAGCCTGGTCAGCCGGAGGTGGACCACGTCGATGACGCCAAACGAGGTCTACTGCGTGAGATCGTGAAATACACCAGCTCCCTTGATTGGCCCGCATGTAGCTCCATGCTTCTGCTCGCAAATATCAATCCATTTCGTCATCAGGGCCTGGATCCCGCCGTGGCTGAAATCGCGCCCTTGGAACTCCTTGCCTGGCTCGAGAATATCGAGCGCGTTCGACACCTGGACCCTGCCGCTCTTGGGTTGCACGAAGAGAGAGTAGACTTCATGCTGGAGGTGCCCTTTTGTTGGTGGTCCGGGTCTGTTGCTACGTCTCGGCATTCCACTGGTGGCGGTGGCGGGCGACGAGGAGAAGGACCACGAGATCCGGAGCCTTCGAGTGGCTTTTGAGCGGTGTTGAAAGCTCGGCCGAGTCTGCCGTCCATCAACGCTCCATTCCCAGTAACAGGTGCAATCCCGGTCGTTGTTTTGTTTGTTTCCATACCTCTCAATGGCGCTGACGATTAAAGAGCACAAGGGGCATCTTAGGTTTTCTCGGAGCTGGCTGAGGTCTCCAAGCTTTCTTGGACCAGCGCCCGAGTTGAGCTGCTGCGTCAAACCGAGGTTTGAGAGAGGCGCTCCGCCGCTTGTGGGACGGAAAGTCAAGGCTCGATGTGAAGGAGCTCCACGGGCATTATCGATGATGAATTTCTCAGGCGCCAATTCGAGCTCCAAACACTTTGAGCAGAGCTTTTCTCCCCTAGGCATTAGCAGGATTTCCCTAGCAAAGGAAAAGGAAACATGACTTTTGCTCACCTCAAAGTTTCCATCTCCAACCAAGGTTGGGGATGCGGGGTCCATTGCAAACCGTAGTTTCTCCCGGAAATGGGCAGGAGGGAAAAGGCTGAGTTGGAATAACCACAGGGCTCGCGATGCTTATATCACAGCCATTTCCCCCCTCCCCTTGCCCCTCCAACATCCTTTATCCGAAGACCCGATGTAGCATCAGCACCTGCAGCTTCAGACATCACGAGCCAACCATTTGAGGCGGCCCTTAAACATCCCAACCCTCCAAGGCGCACCTTGACATTTCTCCTTTGCATCAAGGTAGCAGCAGAGACGACAGCTAGACATCATCACCCTGGTTGTTCCTTTCGCGCATGACATCGCTTATCATTGGGCAAATTCGCGAGCGACAGTTCTAGCAGAACATCAGTTCGCACAGAACAACCCATATCATTGGAAGGTCGGTAGCAACGTCTCTTACATCTCGAAGCTTCGCAATTGAGCAGAGTGCTACCGCTAGTTATGCACGTTTGGTCTGTGGCGATGATGCTCTTACTCAATCATGTTGCTGCCGACTGGCAATAGTGTACTAATCTAATTGCGTGGCGCCACGCGTGCAGGGTATCTACTGGATATCTTATAATTGGTGGTAAGATGTAAAACGTGAGGCAAACTGTTCCGAGAAATGTTGAACTTAGATCAACGTACACTCTATGATGGAAAATTACGAAGATGCCGTTTCTGTCAGAGCATTTCAACATCGACGAGGCTGTCCGGGTGTACGAGCCGGCGCAGCACGTCGAAGGGTTGCTGACATAATCTTGCTCAGGGGTAAATCAACAACATCAACCCGCACGACAGACATTGAAGACAAGGCAAGACGCTCAAGTAGCTAATGGATTTCGAATCCAATTGGAGGAACCTTCTCCTGATATCAGCAGACTCCGCCGGAGGTGATCTGGCAGACAAGCGCTTACTGCGTTCAAAATGATTTCGCACTGACGCCAAAGCATTATCAGAGCGTGCTGCGTTTCCCCTTCTACCACGCAGTGATGGCAGGTAGTCAAGCACTCCGCTTCGTTACTAAACTGTGTGAAAGTCTTTCATCGAGCAACGGCGAAGCCATGTTCATACTACTCCTCCTGCCCTGGGGCCATCTAATCCCTCGGCGTCATGCGCATCATCAAATCCGGCTTCTCCCACAGCAGATAACTATACTGCTCCTCCACCCAATTCCTGCTCTCCTTCGCAACGGTAAATTCATACCTCCAGATCAAGCGCGTAAGCACATACCGCATCTCCGCCAGCGCGAGCCTCTGGCCGAGACAGTTCCGCGGGCCCAGCAAAAAGGGGTTAAACGAATCGAGCTGATCGTGCTTATACTTCCCCACGCCAGGCTGAGCAAACCGCTCGGGGTCGAAGACGTCCGGGTCGTCGAACAGCTTGGCGTCGCGGTACACGGCCCAGTGGTACAGGCCGACCACCGTGCCGGGTGGGAGGGCGTGGCCGGCGACCCGCGCGCCTTCGGTGGGGACGACGCGGGGTTGGGAGGTCGGTACGACGGGGTAGTAGCGCATGGACTCGTTAATGACGGCGAGGGGGTAGGGGAGGTTGTTGGTGCTGTCTAGCGGGATCTCGCTCTCGTCTTTGAAGTGCGCGCGCAGTTCGTCGGCGAGCTTGGTCTGCACGTGCGGGTGGGTGGCGAGAAGGAACATCGAGCCCGTGAGGGAGGTGGCCGTCGTCTCGCTGCCGGCGACGATGACGAGGGCCGCGAGGCCGTGCATGTAGTCGAAGGACAGACCCGACTTGACGAGGCCGTCGAGGAAGTCGTCCCTGCCTGAGCCGAGGGCGATGCGCTCTCGTGTTTTCTCGGCGGAGAGGCGGCGGTGGGTTTCGACGGACTCGAGGCCGGAGGTGAAGCGCTTGAGGAGGAACTGCGCCGTGGACAGCAGGCCGAGGCGTTTGATGGCCTGGAACTTGGCGAAGACTGTGGGAGGAAAAGGATCGAACCCCTGAAATGAGGCTATCGCCAACCCCTGGATCCTGCCAAATTCGAATATCTTCTGCCAAGGCTGGGCGTATTGCGCCACCTACGCAAGGCACGAAGGTTCTGGAAACTGCAGGCCCCTGGAGACGCTACAGCCCTCTGTGTATATAGAGATCCTAAAGTCCCTCAAAATACACGTTTTGGAGGGTTGAACCAGTCAATCGAAAAACTGTTTTCCACACATTATCAGTACGAATAGCTCTCCCCACTGAGCGTTGGGGACCCCAGTTGTCTGCTTACCTGCGTTTGTAAGCAGTTTTGTGCCCTTGCCTGCGCTGCAAGTCCTCCATATCTTGTGAATACCCTCACCCACCAAGTGCCCCTATATGAGCCGGAGCACTAGGTCCTCTGGTGACCTCCCTGAGACTCACGGTACCCTATTTGAGCAATTTGCCGCCATCGCAGAGTCTGTAGAGTCGTTCAACGCTGCAGAAACGCCTGTAAACGCCGACAATACAGAGAACAGTGATCCTGTACCTTCTGTAATGATGTCCAGCGTCAATAACCCTGCGACCTTCTCCCCGGAGGAGGTGGGCAAGTCCTCCTTTGGCCTGAAGCCTGCCCTAGCCCTCAAGAAGCCAGCGGACTGGCTTACTTGGAAGGGCGCGATGAGACGGCTCTTCGTACTCCACGGGGTGTACGATGTCGTCAAGGACCTCTTCCCTCGAAACGACAGCGAGAAGGACGTTGAGGGCCAGGCCAAAACGACGTTCTCCCTGCCCTCGGCGTCTTCCAAGACCGCGCCTATCGATTGGGACGACCTCTCCAACCCAAAGACCATCAAATTGATCAAGGCGATGGCTCTGATTGAAGCCAGCCTTACGCCGGAGACTCGAGCCGTCGTACAGGGCGTAGACGATCCTCTGCGTGCCTGGAAAGCGTTAGAATCTTGGGCAATCGGCTCGGGACCTGTACAGTACGCCAACGTACTCACCAGGCTCAATACCCTGCGGTCTGACCAGTTCAAGTCGATCCACGAGTATATCACCGAGTTCCAGAACACCAGGCGTACTCTGATTGAGTACGGGAGGCGCGTTGATGAGATTGAATATACCAACGCGTTCGTAGCTGGCGCCGCAGACCAGTACCGCATGTGGGCAAACAATATGCGCTCACTGATGCGGCTTTCCAAGCCGTCCTTGGAGGACGTTATCGCAGACCTCCGGGACCAAGCCGCAATCGTTGCCTCCAGGAAGTCTGTTGAGTTTAACGGCTTCGCAGAGAATCGCCGCAACGGGAACAAACGAAACAGCTCCAAACAGTCGTCCTCCGGCGCGAAGGGACGCAGGTGGACTGCTCAGAACCCGTTTGTTATACGGTTCAAGCCTGGGGAGTGCCCTCACAAGAACCACAGGCCTGACAACTGCTTCGCAGACCACCCGGAAAAGCGGCCTGACTGGGTGGTTATGGCTGGAGATTCGACGTCTTCTGGATCCTCTGGGATCTCCAGAGCCCAGGATTCCAAGAAGGAGCGCGCCAATGAGGCAAATATCGTTGAATACAGCTTCGTCGCTGAATCTGTTGACTCGCAGTTAGCCTGGCTCGCAGATACAGGCTCGAGCTGCCACATCGCCGTTCACTCACACGAATTCGCGTCTCTTGACCACAACGCCGCGGTGCCTCCAATCCGTACAGGCGGGGGAGATGTGTTCCCCGAGGGCGTTGGTACTGTCAAGAAGTTAGTCAAGGCTGGGAACCAGTGGCGTATCCTTACCTTGAACAACGTCTACTATTGCCCAGGCTTCTCGAAGAATATCCTATCGCTCCAGAAGCTCTACCTCTCCGGGGGCCACCTCCAGGGCCTGAATCTTATCGGCCCAGACGGAAAGCTCATCGCCACGCTTAATAACGACTTCCTCCTTGAGACGGGTGAATCCCACGAGGAGTGCTACTCCGCGGACGTCAAGGATATCGATCTGGCGCTCTGGCACGCGAGATTGGGCCATATCGGTCACGATTTGATCCGGAAGACAGCCAAGGCAGCGCGGGGGATTACTGCTGACTGCCAGGTTAGCCAGGAAGACCTCATTTGCGTGCCCTGTGAACTGGGACGAAGCTTGCGATACACACCTTCTCGAGGACGTCCTTTGCCGGACTTTGCGGGCGAGGAATGGCATCTTGACTCGATCCAGGTCTCCTACCCAGGCGGGCAGGACGAACTGTACGCCGTTGTTTTCACCGAGGCGAAATACGGCTTCAAGAAGGTCTCTACCTTGGAGACCAAGGACGAGGGACCTTTCGCGATCCTGAACTTCCTGCGGGCTGCGAAACGTCAGTGGAAAGTGCCCGTCAAGAGACTCCAGATGGATGGAGGTTTCGAGTTGATTGGACCTCACCTTGGTGAACTGCGCGCGTTTGTGAACGCTGAAGGAATCCAATTGATTGTTTCTGCTCCGTATACGCCTGAACAGAACGGAGTTGCAGAGCGCGCAAATCGCCAGATCGTTGAAATCGCGAGATGTTGGATGATCGCGAGCGAAGCGATTCCTCGGCTCTGGCCGTATTTCCTGGAAACTGCAGTGGACTACGCCAATTTCGTCGTCAATAACAAAACCCAGGGAATCAATAAGACGCCTCACGAAGCCTTCTTCGATGAGAACGATCCAGGAAAGCCTCACACCGTTGATCTCAGCAATTTGCGCACTCCGGGATGTAGGGTTTTCGTTAATATTCCATCTCAGCGGCGCGTGAAGGGCGAAAAATTCCACCCTACCGCGGAGGAGGGACTTCTTCTGGGCTGGAAAGGTCGCTCCAACTACGTCGTCTTCATTCCATCGAGACCTGGCCACTTTCATCAGCAAATCGTCCAGACTTCGAGCCTCACCTTTCACGAAGAAGCAGGCGCTAGGAAAGTCATCTCCGAGACCGAGGAAGAAGCCGGGGACGAGATTATCGCTGATTCTATTACAGTCAAACCCCGAGTCATCAGAACGCTTCCACCCAACGCAAAACGAAGCCGTCAAGACCGTCTGCAAGCCCTCATCGCGGAGACTTGCTACAATATCGCTGAGGCCGCCAATATCGAGCCTCTTACTCTTGTTCAGGCTCTCGCCAGGCCAGACGCCGACGAGTGGAAGAAAGGGCTCTTTGGCGAGTTCCGCAACATGCTCGCAAAGAAGGTCTTCCGCGCGGTCGCCCGCTCCAAGGCAGGGAAGAAGGTGCTCACGGCGCGCCTGGTTTTCAAGCAAAAGCTCAACTCCGACGGCAAGATCGAGAAGCACAAGGTCCGCCTTGTTGCCCGCGGCTTCGAGCAACGAGAGGGGATCGATTATAACGAAACCTTTGCCTCCGTCGCTAAAGCAAACACCTGGCGTATCCTTCTCGCGCTGGCGGCTCTCCTCAACTGGGACGTCCAGCAGCTCGACGTTATTGCGGCCTTCCTCAACGGCGACCTCGAAGAGGAGGTCTTTATCGAGATCCCAGACGGCTTGGCTCTCTTCTTCGAGGAGAATCCATCGGAAAACGATATCGGCTTCAATCCACGCGAGGATCAAGTCCTCTTGGTTCTCAGGTCGCTCTACGGGCTCAAGCAAGCGCCTCGCCAGTGGCAGAAGGCGCTCAAGAAGGCGCTTTTAGCCCTGGGCTTCACCCAACTTCGATCAGACAACGCTGTTTTCATCAACTACGCGCGCCGGATCATACTTTGCACTTACGTCGACGATATGTTGCTTCTTGGGCCGGATTCCAACGCAATTCGCGCGTTCAAAGCCGAATTAGCCTACCACTTCGAGATCAAGGACCTGGGAGACGCCAACTACTTCCTGGGCGTACGGATACTTCGAGATCGTCCTAACAAGAAGATCTACCTCCTTCAAGACGCCTTTGCGCAGCGAATTCTCGAGGCAAAAGGCTGGACGCAATTGAAGCCTGCGAAAACACCACTTGCACAGGGATCCTTGATCCACGCAGTTCCGCGCGAGGATACTGCTTCTGCGGCTGAGCGTTTCAAGTACCAATCTCTCGTTGGCTCCGAGCTCTACCTGATGGGCCAGACTCGTCCAGACTACGCCTTCACGCTCTCGGTACTCTCCCGCTTCTGCCACAATCCGTCTGACGATAACTTCAAGCTTGCGGAGCACTCAGCACGTTATCTGAGCGGTTCCCTCACTCTCGCGCTCCTCCTGGGCGGAGAAAACGACTTTCCGGGGCCGGAATGGGACAACGACGCCTTCACGATGGAAGACTCCCTCAGCAAGCCGCACCAACTGCCGGTAAACGTCTGGACTGACAGCGACTGGAAGGGCGACAAGGTTACAGGCAAATCTACGCACTCCTACGTCGTCCAGTTGGGCAAGGTGAACAACGTCGTTTCCTGGCGCTCCAAACGCACGTCAAGAGTTATGCTCTCGTCTACCGAAGCGGAGTATTACGCCCTGGGAAAGGGAGCCCAAGCCGCTCTTTGGATGCGCAGTTTGTTCGCAGAACTGCGTATTCCTGCCACTTTTACGCTCCTGGGCGATAATCAGGGCTCAATCAAGTTGGCAAAGAACCCTGAGTTCCACCAGCGAACTGGGCATATCCCTCTGGAGGAGCACTTCCTGCGCGACGAAATCGAGAGCGGCAGGATCACAATCGAATGGGTGCCTACAGAAGAGCAACTTGCCGATGGACTCACCAAGATTCTCTCTCCTACAGACCACCTGGAGATGGTTAGGAAGCTGGGGTTGGTGGACGTTCTGGCTCAGGGGGTGCGTTTTGACCACCCTGTATAGTGCCAGTTAAGCTGAGTTACCCTGTTCCTTTCTACCACTCGCGTTCTACTGCGATTTATCTGGCTTACTACACTCTCCTGTCCTTACTATTTTGTACGCTTACATCTGTTTTCCGGGCTGACTTCAGGGCTTCTCCCTTTTGGGGGTGTGTGGGAGGAAAAGGATCGAACCCCTGAAATGAGGCTATCGCCAACCCCTGGATCCTGCCAAATTCGAATATCTTCTGCCAAGGCTGGGCGTATTGCGCCACCTACGCAAGGCACGAAGGTTCTGGAAACTGCAGGCCCCTGGAGACGCTACAGCCCTCTGTGTATATAGAGATCCTAAAGTCCCTCAAAATACACGTTTTGGAGGGTTGAACCAGTCAATCGAAAAACTGTTTTCCACAAAGACCTTCATGTTCAGCAGGCCGAAGGTGACCCAGGCGTGGTAGGCGCTGTTCTCGAGGCAGCCGAAGCTGGAGCCGAAGGTGAGGTCGCCGATGATGTCGAACATGGTGTACGCGAGCCAGTCGCGCATGTTGAGCGCCACTAGTGTGGTCTTGTCGTGTGCGTCGAGGCGGTGTTCCTCCAGCCGGGTCATGAGCTTGTCGACGTACTTGGCGATGACGGGCGCCTGGGCCCGGATGGCGCGCTCGCTGAAGCCGTTGCTCAGTATCTTCCGGACCTTGTCGTGCTCCTCGCGGTGCATGTTGAGGAGCGACGGCGGAGCGGTCGGGTCGGTGCGGTAGAAGATCATGTCGTGCGGCAGTTCGTTCTTGGTGGTGGTGCGCGCGTAGATGTCTTTCCATGCGCGGGGGTCTTGGAGGGCCAGTTCTTTGGGGGCGACTCTGACGACCAGGCCGTACTTTTGGTGGAGTTTGAGCACTTGCTGCGGGATGTCGCCGCCGAAGGCGAGGTGGTACAGTTTCGGCAGCATGGTGGCTCGGTGGATGAGGGGGCCTGGGTAGTTGCGCAGCGGGTGCAGGAAGATGTTGTAGACGACGTGGAAGATGATCAAGGATGTCAATGTGGCCGCGAAGATCATCGACCAACGGTCGACGGAGGCGGCCAGGCCGAAGAGCAGAGTTTGTGCCATTGTTGGATTCCCGAGATGCGATTTCTCTCAGATGGTCTCTGGACGGGGTTGGAATGATGCCTCTGGATTCGGGGAAGATGGAGACACTCTTGTACTAGGAGAAGAAGCGGGTGTCCCATGCGAGTGCGGTTGCTTGACTGTGAGCCTGTGATGAGCGGGTATCGGGGAGCGGTGCGAACGAATTCCGTACGGTCAGACGGTCGTCGTCAGCGAAGCTGCTGAGCTGATTGAACTCCACGGTATTGGGAAGTGCAGACATTTCGTAAACAATCAGCACCCCCGACAAAGGGGGAAAGGGGGCGGGCTCGTCTTGGACATCTTATACTTCGTTCGAGGCGGACTGTCTTCATACATGGGTGACTTGTGGTATGACACATGCCCAAATGCGACCTAATAACTGATAATATGTGTCCAGACAGGAAATGGCCTCGTCCCTGTGAGCGTATCAGCATCTTATGTGCGTATCCGGATGCTGGGCGAGGATGACTTCTTTGGCCCACTGGCAAGTAAGCCACAGGCATTGCCCGTTGTCGAAGGCAATGTTGATCAAGTCCACTGTGGTAGTTTGGACTGAGAGGACACACGTGGCACATATGCTCAGGGACGAGACTTAGGTCGTCTCTCGTAACTGACGACATATCGAGCAGTCCTCGCATGGCAGACTGGCCAGGACGGAAGGTTGTGGCGGAAGAATGGTTGAGATTGAGACGGGACACGGAAAAGATGAATCGTCAAGCTTGAATTGTTGGCTGGCGATTGGCTCGGTCGCTCATTTTCAAGCTGACTGCGCGGTTCGTAAGGTACCAGGTACTTAGCTGACTACATTACTGCCCCCTCCCCCCCCCCCCCCCCCCTCTCTTCCCTCCTCTCCCCCTTTTTCCCTCCCCCCATCCCCTCCCTCCCTGCTCCTTTCTTCTTTCCAGACACTCTTCACCCCGAAGAAGTCTCTTCACCTTTTAGCACGTCGACCTACCGATATACCTATCTCTCTCCGTGTCTCACATAAGGATACCTACGGCGTTGCGAGCATGCAACCACTTCCACTTGCGAGCGCCTACCGGCAGTACAAGGAGGATACGGACTTCGTAGCATCATGGCTGGCGTCAACTGCCCGGGCTTGCTGTTACCCGGCGGATCTCTTAGCTACACCGTCAGCCCCTTCTGCCCGGGCCGCTCCCTCCAAGCGCCCTAAGGGCAAGTCGAAGAAGAAAGGTACTGCTTCTTCTAGAGCAGCCGCGGCTGCCGAGACAACGCCAGCAGCGCCCAAGTATACCGTGGCAATCAAGGACTTCATCACCTTGGCCGAGCACATAGCTTTCCGCGAGCCTGCTGCCACCGTGCCCTCCTTGTTCTCGGACAGTATCAACCGGCTCATCAAACTTAGATCCTTTATCCCAGAAGGGATGGCCACGCAGGATGGCTCGCCGGACTATAATTCCCCTCAGAAGCCCTATTGCTTCCTTGGCGTCTTGGAGCGAGTCCGAGAGGTACTCATGTTGAACACGCCCCCCGCCGCTAATCCAGCGGAGCCGGCTCCGGGAACAGATGATTCCGGCTCCCTGTTGACAACCCTCTTTGCTGCGTTGAAGGTGTATGCCCCGGCTGAGATCCCGGACTCTGCCCCCCGGGACAGTCCACCCGCTCAGCCCACCGCAGCCGACGTCGTTCAGTTCGAAGCTGAACTGCAAACCTCTTTCAACGATGCGACGTTTGCATTTGCCCTGCTGTGCAGCGACCTAGGGAGGATAAGAAACAAGATCCGCTGGATCTGGACGGGCTATGCCCGCGCTTTTGACACCGCGGCAGCAGCCATTGCGACAAATGCTGCTATTGGTCTTGCAGTGAATCTCATCGAGGAAGTCGTTCCCGTGTTGAAACATCACGACCTCGGGGAGTTGGTCGATTTCTTCTATCGTGCTCTGTGTGAGGCCAAAGGATATACCGCGACGTACTTCCAGCCCCAGGATCAGGAAGCATGGGCCAAGCACGAAACATACGATGTTGAGGACGATGCCTACGTGATCACCTACCAACTTCTACGTATGCTGGCAGAGAATCTCGACTCTCATCGCCTGCCGCTGTACAAGGACGGGAGATTTGGGTTCTACAACCCCTTCGGCTCCCAGTGTGACGGGGCGACAGAAGTTCGCAGAAGATACCATTATCCTCACCGAGTAATTCACCGAGCTGATGACCATCCACAGACTGGTGAAGGATTACCCAGTCCGCGACGAGTTCGTGCGAGGCGTCGGTGAGATGGACAGGACCGGCAAGGTCCCCTTTTACGCCGTGTTCGCCCCGCAAGTCCACCTCGACACCCATTACGTGCTGAGGGCTGCCGCAATACTACCCTTCGAGAACATGATGAGGGAGACCCGGACGATGGGGGCCAGCATTGACGCATCCTTGGGACTCCACGAGGATCCAAAGGTCGACGCCTGGCCTGCCGAGAATGACCAGGTACTGACCAACATACGAAACAGCATACTACGTATCCACAACGACCCGATATACGAGGCCAAGGCAAAGGTCTGGGTCGACGAGGCTGGCTCGGTACCTCCCAGCACTCAACCGAATCGCATATTGAAGACCTCGCCTCTGCTGGCAGGGCTGATGCTCTACCACTTCCGAGCACAGGTTTACAAGATGGGCATCGCCGTGGCTAACGCATGGGGCGCCATCGCCTGCACCTTTCACCTCTACAACGCAGTCTGGAACGAGAAGCTGATCAACGGCCGCTGGAAGGACATGCATGTCGTCTTGGGCGTCGTTCTAGGCGAGTCCAATCTCTTCGTTGGACACCCAACGTGGAACGTGGACGAATACTTCTCCCAGTTCTGCCTCCAGATGGGCATCACGGCTGCGGCATTCGCCCAGAACCGCCGGCACGGAGATCTCAACGCCGAATCGCGAGCCTTCAAGCCGCGCGGGATCAAGAAGAGGGCGCGGGCCTGGAGGATGTTCTCCGACGGCTTCGTCGACAACACGAAGAAATACATGTAGGCAGGCATATATTTGTCTCCTCCCACAATGCCACAGGAGACATCGGTCAAAAGTGATAGGCCACCACAACGCTACTCTGATACACTGATTGCACCGAGAGCAGCTTGATTTGTTTCCCAGCTGCAGCTGGCTATAACGCCAAATATTGTTCAATCCTTCCAACCATGGCCAAAAACTTCTCCTCCTGCAACCTACGCGCCGTCAACTGCAAGCTAATCGACATTCCATGCACATCGCGCGGATCATACTCCTGCTGTATTACCGTGTCCACATTGCTCAGAGCTTTGCGGCCCACGACCTTCCCGCCAAGCTCCTCATCCGCCCTCAACCCCGTCGGGAACGGCGTGAGGGTACGGTTGAAGGGGTTCGCGGTGCGGCCGTAGCAGTTGTTAACGGTTTCGGAAAACATCATAGCCGTTGGCACGTTGGTCTTGACGTAGAAGACTGCGCCGGCTTCTTTGAGGAGCGTGACGATTGTGGTCTCTCTTTGCCGGGGTTTCAGGGCCCAGGTCATGAAGCCCACCGAGGTTGGGTAGCCGGGGCCGTTGAAGCAGTCTTTTAGGCTTATGGGCAGGCCGTGGAGGGGCCAGAGGGCTTGCACGTCTTGGCGAAATGGGAGTCGATGTGTTTTACACTTTTGAGGGCGGCGGAAAACATTGTGACTGTTAGGCAGTTCGTCTGGGTTTATAACAAGGTTAATTGTCGATCTTAGCTGAGGTGGTAAACTCGGATGTTTCACCAGTTGATGTGCTATCGCAGCCCGTTTGCAAAACGCCGTTGTCACCTCCAGCGAAGTCCATTTCCGCTGGCCAGCTTCTGCACGATATCTGTAGCGAAGCTGTCCGTGATATCGAGCTCATGCTGAGAGAGGATTCCGCTTTCGGCTGGGAAGGTTGTGACGTCCAGTTGGGTATCTGGAGGCAGTTTGTCCGGTGCGATGCGCCACTTCGCCGGGATGGAATCGGACAGTCTCGCTCGGGCTTCAGTGGCTACCTTGGACCGGGTTGGTTCGTCTGCCTTGGTATCTATGGACGAGGATGAGATGACTGACGAGGTAAACTGGCTGGTTCGGACTCTGGGGGTATCAGCTTTCTTTGTCGCAGCTTGAGAGTCGCCAGCACTCGTTCCAGATGCGACAGTGGAGGGTGGTGTAGTCATTTGTGAGCCAGGAAAGCAACCTTTGCATTGCGGGAGACTCGGCATTGTGATTTCCCAGTTTGCATCCCAGGTTGTCGTTGTTCTTCACATTATGCTAGCTCCCCGTCCGACTTACACGCGGTGTTCCCCGACCAATCGGAACCGACTTCACACATTAGCTGACCCATTAACAGAGAAGCACACACTCCACGCTGAATACTGAGTGAATGTTCGGGCCTGTCGTCGTGACCATATAGGTTACACTATCGGAGCCTGGTATTCAACAAACCGCAGCGGATGGGCTTGATGCAGTGGGAAAAACTAACCACTCGCCGCCCGCCTCGAGGATTCCCCCCAACTCACGAGCGAGAAGGCTCGGGGTTCGAACCCGTTCCTTGGGGGCAAGTATTTATCTGTCTTTTTTGATATCGTTTCAACCAGCTCCCGGCACTCCTCTTCAGAGTGACACGGGTTCGAGGCCGACCAGGGTCAATCTTTGCGCTTTCTTACCACTGTAAGGAAAGGGGGTTTCGATCTAGTAGGCATGTCTTAGGAAGTAAGCAGCTACTTGGAGGGCAGTCGTGAAGACGGCAAATGTGCCGACGGCATTGGCATTTTGTGAGCCACGACGACATAGATCGAATATTAAGGTACATGTAGGCACCATCGGGATAGGTCCGGTAAAATTCGTACACAAATGCAAGGACAGATCGATAGAACGCGAATTATCAACTGCGATTGCTGAGCAGCAGTTAATATTCAATAAGAAGTACGCGGGTCTCGGGGATTTGAGCTTCACGTTACTCCTCGATTAAGGTACCCGGGGGTTTGCAACCAGGTCATCTGGGGTTTCACAAAATCGCATTTTGGCGTGGATATCAACACCGAGGGTCTCAACGCTTATGTGGGACTGTACAAGATCGTGGGAAGGTCCGTTGCCACGCAATACGGCATGAACCTTGGGCTCGCGGAGCACGACATGGACGACAGCACGGCTCTTCAGGCAGCGAGCGCAATGCGGCTCGAACTTCGGCGCTGGGCCTCGAGCTTGCCACCGCATCTGAGCCTGTGCGAGCCGGGATCGGACACTCTCCTAGAGAGTAGGGACTTGAACCGGTGGCACGTCATCCTGACGCTCTGGTATCACTTCGCCAGCATCCTTATCCACAGGAGGTTGCTCTGCGCTACCCTCCGCTACTTGACCGTCAGAGAGGCATCGCCAGGACCTACTGCTCTACCGTACAGGTTCCAGTTAGCCATGGCCGAAGCCCAGGAGTGCATACGGTCTGCGGAGAGCACGATTGAGATAGTGCACACCATCCTCACTACACAGAAGAGTGGCCATGTCAACCTGGGGGATAGTTCTTCATGATGTTCTACGGTATGCAAACCCTTCTCCCCGTACACGTATTGAAGATTTTGTACACCGACTCTCAGGTGCATCACAGCATTCACGGCCTCCCTGGTAATCCTCGGCCGCTCCGTCCTAGCCGCAGAGCACGGAATCTATTCCGACAGCGAGTACACAAGCAGCAGCTGCGTCCGCTCCTCCCTCGCCAAAGCGGCGGAGGCCCTCGACGAGTTGGACTCGGCGTTCTGGTATCCAGTGCCAATGCGGAACGACAAGCTCGAACACTGCCATCCTGTCGACAGGCGTTATCTCTTCGCTGCCCTCGACATAAGCCGGACGGGATTCTACGTTCACCGCGCTGACTGGCCATCGCAGTCCGACGATAAGTTCGTTACGCATGTAACAAGCCAGGGGCGGCATGCAGGCATCCAGGTACTGCGTGACACAGGCGGGACAATTGCCGGTGTCCTAGATGTGCATGATCCCGACTATGACACCGTCTTCCATGGCCCGGGCGGAGCTGAAGACGCGGCTGTGCGGACAAGCGTTGAGCTGGTCGCTATCTCGAGGGGCCAGACCCTGAAGATGCACGCGCCCTATCCAGAATGCGAGGCGCAACCCGAGTGGCGGGACTGGCGGAACAATAACTGGCAAGACGATTGGTACAAATTTTACAGCGTCATCTGGGTGGGGTGGAGGGTCGATGATGGAATGAAAGTCGCAGAGCGCAGGGGAATCGGACGTGTCTCGAGAGATGTGTGGGAGGCGGCACAGAATGACACCGAGGATATCGTGCTGTCGTGATGACCAACGGTCGCCTGTTGTCTTTGTTTTCGCGGTGCTCGAGCAGTTGATGATAGAGGGCAGATTTCCGTTGCTGTTGGCTCTGTTGAGATGGCCGGCGCTCGACACCGAGTTTCTGAGTGACGCTGTTGTAGTTGTCCCCTGATCTCGGCGTATATCTCATGGCGGATACGTAGACGTAGATCCCGGGCGTCCTGGTCTTGCGGCCGTTCAGGACCAGAGGGACAGAAGAAACCAAACTTGGATCCAGTGATAACAGACAGCCCCTTACTCAGTTGAATACCAAAGTTCCCAAAACGTAGCCCTCGTCGATATCGTCCTCGTCGACATAACCAGTCCTCCCTCTGCGTGCGTGTTTGCGTGCGCGTTTGCGCCGTTTCCTCTCCGCCTCCTCCACCACCTTCCTCCTGCGCTGCTCCACCTCGGCTTCCTCCGTCCGCGCATCCTCCTCGGCATCCCGCGTGGCCTCCACACGCATGCGCTCCCGGAGCTCCTCCAACGCGGCCCTGTCCCCCTCGCTCAACTCGGCCAGCTTCCCCGCCACCTCAGCGCGCAGCACCTCCCTCAGCCAGTCCGCATCGACAGCCATCTGCTCGAACCTCTCCAGCATCCCCGCGACTTCATCTTCCGCTTCGCCCTCCGCGCACTCCGCCGGATCGCCCATCTGAGACGTCTCGGTGCGGCACCACAGATCCACCACGGCGTCCTCGAACGCCTGCTCTCCCCGTCCCATCCTGGCCAGCAGAGTAGCAGCCGGGTCCGCGCACGGGTCGCTGTTCTTGTCCTCCTCCCAGTCCTCCCACGGCGCGGGCACGCGGTCCTGGTGATACGTCCACCAGCCGAGTGCGACGCACTCCAGCGCCTTGTAGCTGAGCGTGGCCATTCGTTCGCCATCCCGGAATGCGTCCGCTACCTCGGCAACGGTGTCGAAATCGCGTTTCCCGGCGGACTGTCCACCTCCGCTCCGGTCGTCGTCGCCGCCGTGGCTGTCTTCTCCCACAACATGCTCGGGTCTTGGCGAGGGTACAGGAAAGCAGCGGTGGATGTTATTTAGGAGTATCCTGCGAGGCGGACGGCCGAGCAACACGTTTCGCTCCTCTTCCGACAGAGACTCCGGGTGGGCGAGGGCCTTGCCCGGTAGGTTGAGACGACTAAGCAGATACAGGCGTTCCATCGGGTTGAGGCTGTCATTGTCCTCGGCGGCCTTTTGGCAGAAGCTGCGGGACACTGGAGGCAGAGAGGACCACCACGGGGTTATGGGGATGGGAGATGTAGGACGATACCCTGGTGGTAGACCCGGTCCATGTCCCCAAGGTATATTTGACTGCTTCATGGTGCTCAGAAGGAGGGGGCTTTTGGGCTTCAATGATGGTTTGTGCTGCTGCCACGTAAGACAGTTGAGACAAGAATAGAAGTCCAGATAGGGCTTGTTTGTTGGTTGTCGACATGGAATTCCAGGATTAGAACGCGTCACAAAGGTAAGGTAGGCAGCAGTGGCTTACCTAATGCTACGGCGCAGTCACTATGTCGTTGTTGGGTAGTTTCCAGTCCTTGCATCAGAATATATTTGACACATCGCGTGCAGAGTTGCATCGGTTGGTTCTGAAAACACAGATCATGGACTCATCTGCAACCTCTATGCATCAACTGCATCAATCACCACAGAACCACGCCAAAACAGGCCTAGGATTATGCACCTGGGACGGACCGGAGCCCGTGATGGTGGGAAGTGCCAGATAACGGACTGCACACGACACGGACACGCTCACACCCAAGGTATCCTGTTCATCCTGTCACCCTCTATCCGGTCAATAATCGCCATTCGGCATTTGATCCCCGCGTCAGCAGGCCGGAATAGGCCCAAGATGTTCAGTAGGACCTGCAGATGGACCAGAGACCAGGGCGCCCTTTGCGCGGGGGTTGCGCAACGTACATGACCGCTTGCCCTGCTGAGCTCTCCCCATTCCCAGACCTATTCATCTGTGCCGAGTGCCAATGCTGGGGATATATAACAACGCTCCTCATTTGAGGGCATCGCTCTCACGCAACTCTCAGATCCATCTATATCCTGAACATCTTCTCCACCGCAAGCCATGGCCCTAGCATACAGCACCTTTCCCCACAACATCTCCCATCCTCCAACACCATTCACCTTCCACGCCACAAGCTGCTCACTCCTCGACCTCGGCACCCTCGTCAGCGCCGCTCGGATCCCGCCGCCGTCATGGTACGTCAACCACGCCGACCAACAATTCGGCGTCTCGCGCGACTGGCTGAGCGCCGCCCGAACAGCCTGGATAGTCGATTTCACCTGGGCCGTTCACGAGGAGAAGATGAACAGCTACCCGAGCTTCACGACCAATGTCACCACCACCGACGGCGCCTTGAATTGTAGCGTGCACTTCGCCGCGCTGTTCTCCAAGAGGGCGGACGTGACGCCCGTGGTGTTCATGCACGGCTGGCCGGGGAGTTTCATGGAGTTCTTCCCCCTCATGGACCTGCTGGTGGAGAAGTACACGCCCGAGACGCTGCCGTATCACGTCGTTGTGCCGTCCATTCCGGACTACGGGTTCTCGTCTGGGCCGCGTGAGGGGAAGGATGTGGAGGTTACATTTGCTGTTGCTGGCGAGGTTATGAATAAGTTGATGGTTGGTCTGGGTTTTGACGCGTATGTCGCGCAGGGCGGGGACGTGGGCTCGTTCATGGCGACGCAGATGTGCGGTGTGCATGATGAGTGTAAGGCGTGGCATAGTAAGGCTGTTCCTTATTTTGAGAAGTTTCTCCCGGGGGAGCATGAAGTCGTGCACTGATTCACATGTCAGTCAACATGCTCTTCCTCCAGCCCACCCAGTTCCTCTCCCTGAACACCACCACCCCCTCGGAACAAGCCCACCTAAAATTTGCCGCGGCGTGGTCCGACTCAGGCTCGGCCTACGCCTACGAGCACGGCACCCGGCCCTCCACCCTGGCCCTCACCGTCTCCGCCAGCCCCCTGTCCATGCTAGCCTGGGTAGGCGAAAAGTTCATCCAATGGGCCCACCCGCGCGCGCCTCTGTCCTTGGACACTATCCTCGCCGCCGTCACTTTCTACTGGCTCACCGATACTTTCCAAAGGAGCATGTGGCCGTACCGGTTTTTGACGGGGCACGTGCGAGCTCCCATACCTGCGATGCCGTTCTCGGATACAAAACCGTTGGGGTTCTCGAGTATTCCGAGGGAGCAGAGTGTCCTGCCTAGGATGTGGGCGGAGGAGTTGTTCCCTAATTTGGTGTTCTTTCGGGAGCACGAGGTGGTAAGCTTTTCGTTCTCTTCCAGGGAGTGGAAACGGGGGTGCTAATGTGATGGAGCTAGGGCGGCCACTTCGCTGCGTTGGAGCAGCCTGTTGAGTTTCTGGAGGATGTTGAGGAGTTTGTTAGGAGTGTGAGAGATGCAGTGCAGCTGTGACGAGTTATTGTCTGTTGGACGGTGGTCAAGTTGCATAAAACGGCCTTTAGAGTTTAGACTCATGCGCCCGGCGATAAGGGACATATGTAGTTTTATGAGACGAACCCGGGCTCTCCTGATCATGTCCCCCGAGGCAGGATGAGAGGTTTTGAATCATCTCGCATTTGGGACTGACATACTAAGCTTGGTATATTAAGCTGGAAAATCTCGCAGCTTTGATGGTCGACAGGACATCACCTCACACGACCCAGTTCTGGAGACAAATGGAAATATGGGACAGATGATGGGAGTAGGACGGCACACAGGTGGGAGGATTACGCATGTTGGCACGGTAGAGGAGGGGATATTTAGGCGATGAGACGTGATCCGTTCTCGCGCTTTCTTCGCTTGAGATACACTTTTTGTAATTGGAAAGCCCGGGCAAACAAAGCATCGTGATATCCGGGCTTTGTAGAAGAAGACAGTCTGATATTGAACTCTCCATTAAAGCCATGCGGCAACATTACACTTCCTCTGAATACAGATGCCATATTTATGTCACTCTTCCCCTTGTACAGGTGATTTTACCCTCTTACACAATACCTGTGAACACAATGCCATGTTGAATGTCAGCTCCCCTGGTATAGCTGACTTGGCCTCCATCGATCATCCAAGTTCTTCCATCCTCTTCAGCAATTCCTTCTGACGAGTGGCCAGCCAGAGCTGTTCATCAGCGATCCTGTGCAATTCCTTCTCGATCTCGCTTCTCTCGGTCTCTAGCTCCTGTTGCTGCCGGGCTTGGGGGATCGTAGCACTCGCGTAGAAGGGGTAACTCCTCGCAGAAGGCGCCCAGGCCGCGTTGGTTGGCAGAGCTCGTTGGGCCTGTTGCTGCAGCTGAGTCCGTTGGCTGTACTCAAGCTGCTCTCCGGAGTAGTGCTGCTGAGGGTACGGAGTCTGCGCTCCAATAACGGCCATGGACTCTGGCACGGGTCGATCTGCGGCTCTGGATTCGACGGGAGGACGGTCAGCTGTGATGATATACTGGTTAGCCACCATAACCATTCACATCTATCCACCAAGATAAGCTGTCCAGCGCCCAGAATATTGAGTACCTACCCCGTGCGAACGAGCACGTGCTCCCCAAGTCGTTATACAAACAACGCCCACAAGCCCCACCAACCACAGCAGCCGTCTCTTCGGTAGGGGGCGCGACGCAGGGCGTCCACCTGGCACCGCCTCCGGCGCACCTGGTACACGGCTGCAGCGCGACCCGTCCTCCAACCTGCGTGAACAAGGCGTAATAGTTGGCATTGCTGCTGTCGTTTGGTGGTGGTGGCTGCCACAGAACCAAAAACGACCACGGTCTGGGTTGGTCGATCTTCCGGACGGGCGTGAGCGCCAGGAAGGGACGGAGGGCGGCGGCGGTCGATGATGACCATGAAAGATGGTGGTTGGCGGGGAGGTAGTGCCTGCGGAGACAGTAGTCTAGCATGCCCTCCCCCGGCATCGGGTACATGTTCGTCGGACTGGTGTGGGGATGCAGCTGGCTGACGCTGTTGAGGGGGGCGCTGATACGCCTTGTCGGTGGATGGGTGAGAGGGTTGTTGTGGGCCGGAGAGTTGGGGGTGGAGGCCGCGTGGGTAAATTGGTCCGGCTCAGTTTTGATGGCGTGTTGCTCGTTGTCCGTGTCGCTGAGCATGGGAGCGTGGTTTACGGGGCTGAGATCAAGGTCGGAGGTGTCATTTTGGCTCATGTCTTTCTGTTTGACGCTGTCGTCCTGTGGGATGTCGGCGCTCTTAGTGTCCTGCTTCTTGGGAGGATGATGATCATCACCATCCTCAGGCCGGGCTCTCTTCTTTGCTGATGAACTGCCGGTCATTGCTGTAGTTGGATGGTAGATCTTTGAACGGAGGGCGAGGGAGTGGATTTGACTCACTAAAAGATGATGCTGGTAAATCCCTCTAGAAGAGGGCTGCGAACGTCGATGACCGTCGATAACTTGTAGTTAGACTTAGAGGTGGATGAAGATAAAAAAAATCTGATTTACATCAGGTGGTGTTGAGTGAGGGCACGCGCTCTAGGTGAAGGCGACCGATAGAAGGGTTGGGGAGATTCTGGAAGACCCGGCGGGCTGCCGGGTCAGGTAAAGCAGAGAACAGCTACAACAGATACACATGTGTGCAAATCATTTGGACACGGTGTGATATGTGAGAGTTAAGTGACAGAAGAATGAAAGGTGACGGCCGATAACAAGACGCTGATAAGGCCAGACCGCTGTGCAGCCGTTGTGTTGCTGTTCAGGTCGGAGTACATGGCACTTTGAAGCTGTATGTAGGGTCTGCATTCCTATCGATATCCATAGCTATTCTCAAACCCATGAGATGCCATACCCTCAGTCAGTCCACCCTGTATACTAATCCTGGGAGGACGCCGAACGCCATCGCAAACCTGCCACAGTGGTTTACCTGCAATCAGAGCAATGGTCCTCAGACGGAGATCGGCAAAGGACTCGGATTTCTAGAAGCTTGGCCGATATCATCCAACCCCATGGCAGACGCGGCGGTAACTCAACATCCCAAGACACCGAGCACAACCACCTCTGTGGGGCAGCATGCCGCTGAAGTCAGAACCATAACGATAGAGCAGACAGAGCCCTAGTACAAATTATACGGTCTCCGATCCTCATCAAGCACATCCAACCTCCTCAACAACTCCGTCCGTTGATTCGTAAGCCGTCCCTGCTCAGCAGCATTGGCCCGCAGCGCCTTCTCGATCTTCGTCCTCTCGACCTCCGCCCAGCCGCGTTGCGAGTTCTCGAAGATGTTGGGCAGGCGTGAGAAGAGACCGTGGTCCTTCTTCGATGCTGCTGTCGGCCCCGGGCCGGGGTCCGAGGCTGAAGTTCTAGGCGACAGTACTTCCAGTTCGGGACTCGGCTGGGGATCCTCCCGTACGGATGGCTCGTCGAGAGGTTCGGCGTCCTGAATCCCTGCCGTAACCGGGTCCATCGAACTAGTTGTGACGGGATCGTTCGAAGAACTAGCGGATACTTCGCGAGAACGCGGCTCTCTGCGAGGGGCGTTGGCAGAGGGAGCTGTGAAAGGCCAAACGTCAGCGAATTAAGGTGTGATAATAGACTGGTGATATGAAATGTAAAACTCACCCTTCACAAACGAGCACTTGCTCCCAACATTATTGTACAAACAACACCCGCACGCGCCATTGACAGACGTCTCCTCCGTCGGCGCCACAACACACGGCAACCACTTCGCCTGTCCCCTCGCGCACTTGGCACACGGCTGTGCGGCAATCCGTCCAGCGACCTGGGTGAAGAGCGCGTACCAGTTCTGGTTCATCTTCTTGTGGCCCGGGTGCCATGGCTGGCGGGAGCGGCAGTCCGGGTTGTAGTCTAGCGGGCGGAGGGGACGGAGGGCGAGGAAGGGCCGGATGGAGTCCTTGGTCGTCGGGATGGGCGAGTCGGCGGGGATGTAGCGCATGCGGAGGCAGTAGTCGATTATGCTCTCGTTTGGGTGGGGTTGCTGGTGGTCGATGGGGACTTCGTCGGCGGAGGGGTCGTCTGGTTCTGCCTCGGTTTGTTGGCCGTCTTTCTCGTCGGGTTGGGGAGAGTTGTCGGCGGCAGAGTCCATGGGGCTGGGGAGGGGGGCGTCGCTAGTCTGCTCGACGGGGACAGACACAGCACGCGTGGGCTTGCCACGAGAGGGAGGATTGATGGGCGTGAACCCGTTGATCTTCATGGGTTGCTGAGGCGCGTCGCAATCCTGGATGTGCTGTCGCTTATGGGGAGGGTTGTCTATTCCATCATCGGAAACAGGACGCTTTGGGGCTGGGCTCGAGACGACCCGGAGTCTCGTAGTCGGGTCTGTGAAGAAGGTTAGATTTCAAATGATCGTATACAGGTGACCGTATGATAGAGACGTAGACTCACGTAGACAGGACGCAGAGTCCATATTGATGGGACAGTCGGTGGCTGGGCTTCAGGTTGATGACGAAGGTTGCGCCGACGCAGGACGTAGATTGCGACGAAACGACATGGTAGATTTCGTAGAAACCAGCATTAGGCTACCTGCAAAGTACGTTAAATGGTCGGTGGGGCGCCAGTACCGATGAGAGAGAGTGAATCCGGCAAAGGGAGAGCGAAGTAACCGCTGTATTACCTGTGTTCATCGAAATCGGGCGGTCAAGGCACCAATATGCGGTATCAGCATCGAGCATGCGAAGGCGAAGAAGAGACACGAAACAGGTAGAGGAGACCGTCGTCGCAGTGGCAGGTGGCATCATGATCCAGAACTTCAGATTCGTATTACTCCTTGTGCCAGCTCCATGGCTATACCAACACTAACATCCATGCTGAGGCTGTCATCTGAGCCAGTATGCTCGGGGTATCATTATTGAAAACAAACACCGAACGCCGCTATAGACATACCATCATAACGATGAATACTCCTTCCGAGCCTATATAATCCGGGCTATTCCATATGAACCGCAAACCGAAACTGGCTCCCGTCTGAGATACCTCATATAAATAATGTCGAAAAGGAAGAACCGCAACAAAAGGAGGAGTCGCGAAGAAGGTCAAAGCGAAGGATAGTCGAAACAGCGTGGGAGAAACGCCTACTGCCCTTGTTGGCAGCCAGCAATGCGAATGGGTCGCCGAAGTTCCGGACTCAAGGCTTGACTCCAGAGCGCCGTCTATATCAGACATCGAACCGGAAAGAAGTAGCCGCACTGAAAGAAAGCAAACGTACGACGGTCTCAGCTTGAGCCCGGCGGGAAAAGAAACGCCCGAATAACAAACAATACTTGCTCCCGAGAACAACAAACACCTAGCGCCTCCTGGCTTTGTCCAGCGTCTGGAACTTGAGCAGCAGGCGGCACTGTTGGGCAGCGAGTTCCGCCATGCTGGCTGCGTTCATCATTATATCGCCCATCACTTGCTCCCTCTCGTCTTGGATTATCTTAAGCCGCTCTTGCTCAGCTGGAGTCGGGTGATAGTAACGGTGATCGCCGGGGTTGGGGTGATGGCTGGCTGTTGCAGCGAAGAGGCCTCGCATTCCGTTGTCGACTGGAGCGCTGTACCCGTAGCCCGGTTTGGTGCTCGTACCGAATGATGGTGCTTGGGGACGACGCTCGGGACTGCCCAGGTCAGCATCGCTTTTGTCAACGCAGGGAAACAAACAACTAGCCGAGTTGAAAGGGAGAGGGGGTGCGACGTTGGTCGACATGCTTGCGTATGAAGACAAGAGGTCTTAGGAAGGCCGTCAAAACTTGAGATCGGAGCCAGCCCAACTGGAGTTACAGCCTCTGGGCGCAACTCCTGATTACGGGTGGCTGCCCCAGCACCAGAAAGAAACGGCCGTGGCTGCGGGTGAAACTCTTGGGGAAGAACGACAAGGGGGCGAGGCCGAAAAGGCGACGCCAGAGTGGCTGTACGGTTGACTAGAAGAATGTTAGCACAGAAACTGCATAGAAAATGACTTGACTTACCTCTTGCGAACGAGCAAGTACTCCCCTGGTTGTTGTACAGACAACACCCACAGGCACCGTTCACAGCCAGCATGGTCTCGGGAGTGGGCGGCACTATGCAGTGCGCCCAACGAGCAAGTCCTCGAGCGCACTTGGTACAGGGTTCATCTGTAACGCGGCCACTGAGTTGCGTCAAGAGGGCGTGCCAGTTGGCGTACCCTGTAGTGTTGGGACGCCATGGCCGGGCGGTGGAAAGCAGGTTGCGCTCCAGGCTGCGGACCGGTGCGAGGTTGAGGAATGCTTGCATGGAAGCTGACTCTGATGGAAGATGGGTGTCTACCGTGACATAGCCGACACGGTGACAGTACGAAATGAGATGCTCGTCCGGGCGAGGGTCCTCATCGATGCCCTCGTTGTCGGAAGACCCCGAAGTCTCGTCATGGTAGTCTGAGACATCTCCTTGGGCAGCTTGGTCGCCGTCGGCGGTGGTGCACGCGTCGGTGAGGTTCTTATGATGGAGGTCAAGAGCCGGATGCTTATTCCCATCGCTGTCCCGATTCAAGATAGTCTGGAAGTGGGCGCTCCTGTAGAATTTCGGCGGATTGACAGCTGTGAACCCTCGCTGCTTGTAGCCAGTCGCCTGCCAGCGCTGAGCATCGTCCTTCAGCTGCTCTGTGACCAACTTCTTTGGAGATGGCCATCCTTCCAGGCTCTCCAGGCTGTCTGAGCGCCGGTGCTTGACGCCACCATTGCGGGATGGCTTGAGATCGAATGCTATTCGGATTGTTAGCTTTGAAAGACACAGGGCGGTATGTCAGGTTGAAAACTCACGAGGATCCATTGCATGCATGTTTTTGCCAAGAGGAGACGACGGTATAAGTTAGCTTCAGTCGATCAAATTGAAGCGGATTTAATCCAGGACTTCGATGCTGTTTATTTATCAACCAACTTCACTGCTCAACGGATTCTCTGATCTGTTCACTTTACCGCCATAATAACTTTGAAGTCACTGTTCTCCCTCCTGCCGTCTTGAATGTATCTGGCGGGGAGACAAAGAAACAAAACCGGTTCTGTCTCTGCGTACTGGAAACAAATCACTGAGAGAGGATATATACGATGCCTCGTCAACAACAGGTGGATAGAGTGCAGTTTATAGAAGGCGAAGATCGCAAGACCTACGACGTACGGGTTCCAAACGGAGATAGTGACGAGACAGGTGAAGAGGTAGGTGGTGAAGTAGCGGAACTTCTTCTTCTTCTTCTTCTTCTTCTTCTTCTTCTTCTTCTTCTTCTTCTCACTCGCGGCTGGGCCGTCCTCTCGTCTCCGCGGTGATGGTGTTGCTTTGGTTCGTCGGGTAATCGAAGCGACAGCCGTCCAATCGTCTCATCATCTGACCGTTGCATCGTCTAATCGTCCTTTAGTCACTATACAACATGTGAGAGCGGCAGACGGTGAACATACCAAGGCCCCTAGATACGTCGAGGAAGGAGCACATACTGGAAGCAAGAGACTGATGATCGCCCGGCGACACAGGTCTCATCCCAGCACTTAGTCCTCCGAAATATGGCTGTGAACAGAGTTGATTCACATGCACTACCTTGCCCGTGAGAGGGGCATATACAAGGAACGTGTCAGGGGAACTCCCCATCCAGAAACGCCAAACTCCCAACGCCACTCCAATCCCAGTTCCAAGGCCACCACCCAAACTCCCAAAACCTCTTCAAACCAAGCCCTGCCCATCCATCCTCTAAACATCAGGCAACACAAACTGCGGCCCAAACCCATCAGCCCCAAACGCACTAACCGGCAACGACGCGACAGGCGTCGGATCGAGACTCCCATCATCCTGATTCCGCCTGAACGCAACCAGTCCCAGCGCGCCAGCCTGATTCGTCACAAACACGAACTGCTGCTTGCCATCAACGGTGGGGATCTCGAGGTCGAACATCCGCGGCACCAATCCGCCGCTTGAGATGGTGTCCTTAAAGTCCAGACTGACGTCAAGCGTATCCTCCGAAATCTCCACGCCAAAGTGCGCGATGCTGTCGGTCGCGTTGCCCGTCACGCGGTTGGAGATGTACACGTCCCGCCCGTCGGCCGAGACCTGTATCTCCCCCGCGGCGGCGGTGGTCGCGTTTGCCGGCGGGAAGGCCTCGCCGAAGGTGGAGAGGGTTTGGGTTTGGGTGAACTGGATCGTGTTGCCGCTGTAGTCGAGCTCGAAGACGACGGCGAGGTTGAGCAGCTCGCAGACGAGGAAGTAGTGGGAGGCCTGGAAGGGATGGCCTTCGTTCGCCAGGGCGAGGGGGGGCCAGAAGGCGCCGTGCCGGGGCCCGCAGCCGGGTGGCTGCACGCGGACGCGGTTGGTGATGTCGAAGTTGGTGCTGTTCGAGTCGATGACGAGGAGGGTGTCCGTGCCCAGGTCGGGGACGACGAAGAACTGCCCCGACGTGTCGAGGAGGACCTGGTGCGGGTGGGGCGCCTCCTGGCGCACGGCGTTGGGGCCGAGGGTGTCGTCCGAGACGAGCTGGCCGTTGAGAGAGAGGAGACCGGTCTCGGGGGCTAGGTCGAAGACGTCGACGTTACCTTCGCCGAAGGAGGAGGCGAGCATTTGCGTACGGTCGGCGGTGAACTCGAGGAAGACGTTGCCTGCCGAGCCGACGGTGTCTTGGACTAGGTTGATGGTGTTGGCGGCCTTGTTGAAGTCGAAGAGGCGGGTGCGGTTGCTGTTCTCGTCGACTGCGTAGAGGTGGTTGGTCCCGTCTTGCAGTAAGAGCCAGGAGGGGGAGGTGCCGGGGATGGTGTTGTTGGCTACGATCTTGAAGGAGGACCCGTCGAATTGCGCGGCGGCGATGGTGCCTGAGGGACCGCCGCCTATGAGGAGGGTGTTGATGTAGGGCGGGGCGTCGGCGCGGGGGACGGAGAGGGGTGCGGCGGAGGAGAGGGTGCTCAGGCCCAGCCCGAGGAGGAGGTTGAGTGAGCTGTGATGCATTGTGAGGTGGAGAGATCGTAACTACGAGATGTGGTGGCAAGAAGACAGAAAGACAGAGAAGATGACAGAGGAAAATAAGGAAATAAGGAGATGACAAGGAGATATAGGAAAGTAAGGAAATCCCAAGGAGAAAAACAGACACTGGAGATCTTGATGTTTTGGATGGTGATATGGATAGAACGGATGGTTATGATCGGACGCCGGGTGGCCTACTTATACAGCCTGTCTTGACACTTGCGGGCCGGGTCACGATTGTTACACGCCAAGTCCCTTACAAGAGAAATCATCATGATGCCGGCGCGCTTGCGCGGCTGTTGAGACACAGCCTGCTGACGGCCCAGGACTGGGTGGCTGCTCACGGAGACCGTTGATGCCAGGGAGAGTAAGTCCACCTCCGGCGAAAGGCAGCTCCCGAAGACGACATTGGTCAACTTTCATTGTGCGGCCTCCCGTCTCTGACAGAGCTCTCAAAATAAGCGCGTGAGCTTAGCATCAGCACCCGACACTGGGTCGTCGACGTCAGAAAGACTGGGGATGACGCCAAACGAGCCGTCCAGTGGTTTGTGGGGATTTTGTGCAACTTACGAGGGCTGTGTTGTCGGTGGTGAGAATGACAGATGGGGATGTCAGGATGTCAAGGTTTAAGGTTGGGGTATGTCAGGGGTATGGAAGCTACCTTGCAGTGCTGTGCCGCTGATTGATCGACAACGGCTTCCTCCATCGCCGGCGGGAGGACGCAGGAGCTATTTTAATGCGCTCCACGTGGCTTGGCATCTCACCTAACCACCCGCTGGCGGTGCCGCACTGCGACCACATCACTGACTGCGTGCTTGGGTGTTGGCTGGTGAGTGCTTATAACCTTAAGTCATCCGACTTCAGATGAATCAGATAATCTTCGCTTTGGCCCTGGTTGACACATCTATGCAGGGGCCAAGATCTGAGCGAGGAGTCTCATCCGATCAACATGCAGCGTCGGTAAAGACGGCCATCCAGTGAAGCAGGATATCAGATGACTGCGGTGGATATAAGCCTATGATGATATGAAGGTCTATTGGAAATCTATGGGAATCGGCGTGTATAAATCAGATAAGTCAGCAACAATGGAAACAAGCGCCCGCCAAACATACCACCACTTCCATTACATCTCCCTCCTCCCCAAGCAACGACCAAGACCACTTCTGCTCCCATCCCAATCTAATAAGAAATCCCAACAGCCTTGCCCGCATACTTCTCCTCCCTCCCCTCCACCAGGTGTTCAAAGATCCACCTGCCCACGTCCTCCCGCGAGATACTCCACCCGATCTCCTTCTTCTCAAACTTGCCGGCGGCCACATCCTCCACGCCGACCCTGATCCCGCCCTTCTCGGGCCCGTCGGTCAGCCACGCCGCCCGGACAATTGTAAATCGCTCCCCGCTGTTAGCGAGAATATCCTCCATCGCCTTCTTGTCCTTGTGCGGCACCTTCAGCAAGCCGTGGTACAGCGGCACCAGGAGCAGGGGTATATCCCTCCCCGCATCCGTGAGGCCCGTCGAGGACACGCCCACGAGCCATGGCTGCCCCGACACGTTTCCGCTCTTGCGCACGGAGGCTAAGGCTTCCACCAGCGCGTTGGCGCCCTTCCCGCACACGTTGACGTCGTCCAGCCCCGTCTTGAGGCTGAAGGCGCCGCCAATGGAGGTGACGACCATGTCCACCACGCGGGACGGGTCGTTGGGGTGGACGAGGCAGCGCGCCACGGCGGAGACGTCGTGGGCGTTGCCCTGCTCAAGCTTGAGGTTGGGGAGGAGGGAGGCGGGGAGCTTGGAGGAGAGCTTGGAGGGGGTGCGGCAGAGGGCTATGCAGGTGTGGCCTGCTTCGAGGCTGCGGCGGAGGGCGGAGAGGCCGCAGCCGCCGGTGGCGCCGAGGAAGAGGATTGCCTTTTTTGGGGAGGTGGTGGTGGACATTGTGGGGGTGTTTGGTGGTGGTGATGGTAATGGTTTGGTAGTGGTGGTGGTGTTGTGAAGGGTCAAGCTTGGTGTTTGGTGATGGAGGTGCTCGATGTTGTGACTGAAAGAGTTGCTGGCAAGTGTGAAGATAATGTAGAGTCTATATAGAGGTAGGTGTATTGTTCTGCTGGGTAGTGTGATGTGTAGATGTTGGATTGATGGTGTGATGTGTCTGTCTGCTCTTTTCACCCATCGTTGAGACAGCGGCATGCCACTCCTTTTATCCTTCGCCATGACCACCAAAGGAATGGTGACGACGATGCGCTAGTGTAGTCACTGCGCCCTTCATCGGATTCGTATCCTCCATAGTCAATGCCATCTCCGACATGGTGCAAAGTGATGCACCGTCTCTGCGGCGTGCTGTGTGCTGCCTGCGTCCGTGCCGCAAGAAGGCCGACGCGGAGTGAATTAGAGTCGCACATTAGGGACCGATATGGTGGCGCTTTTAGCGTCTCCCGATGTTCGTCCGACTGGCCCACTTCGACAGTCTGCTCCGTTCTCATTAGTCGGCCTTACCGCTTCAAACTCCACATTTCCGACCAGAATTCATCCGGGGTCGGGAAATCGGTGCTGGCCCCGACCGATCTTTTTGCCAAGGTCGACTCAACAACCCCGCAGTTAGCGGACTACTCTCCCCTGCCCTCAGCATCGCGCCGACTGTCCGAATCTTGGCGTACCTTCTTAGTAGCGCCGGAAAGAGCTCTCCGCACGTCGTCGCGGGATTAATAAAGATGGATTCCGCTTCGACATCTTCATGTAAGTGATCCTCATCTCATCCCATTGAGATCTTGCGCAACTTTCCTTCACGGAACTTGCGGCTCTAACGCGTCGGTTAGATTTCCAGCGACGAGCATCTCTCAAAGGCCGTGTCAAGCGCGCCAGGTCACAGAGTGACGAAGACAACGAACCCCTACAAAAGAGGCACGCTCGGCAACATGCGCGCCCTGCCCGGCAGAAAGGCTATCGGAGCCATGGGCTCACGTCCATCAACCCGGCAGACCAAGAAGAGGATACTGACGTGACGAAGTCCGTCGACCTTGGAAGCTATGACACCACGAGCGATCCCAGTAGCGATGGAGCCGTTGATCTCTGGCCACTGAATGACGACGTCGATCTTGAGGCTACCGATGAACAAGTCGGCAATGAACCAGACATTGCAAACACGGCCAACAACCACAACAACATGGACGCAATGCCCCAATCGAACAGCCATACATCCCAAGGTCCTGGCGCAGACGAGGACATCCTACACTTCTGCCGGCGAATGGGCTACGTCCCAGCGGGAACCCCCATTCCCACAGGCAGCAGGATCCAGCCGTTTCTGAAGCTCAAGCCAGTCCGCGGTCTAGATCTCAACCGCTGCTCTACAGCCCACCCGTGGCACCCCAACAACAAGGGCAACTCGAACTGGTACGCCTTGTTGACGCAGGTGTCCGGCCGTATCGCGCCGCATCCTTGCACCAAGTGCGCTCGTGGGGCTGCCCGCTGGACACCGTGCGTGGTCCCCTCGACACCGGATACCTGGAGCCTGGTGAATGGCGCCTGCGCCTGCTGTCTTTATAGCAACCAGGGGGCGAATTGCTCTTTCGTGAAGGGTAAGATACCACGGACCACCCCATATGTGCGCTCCTACTTACCTCAAATCTGTCTAGATGCCCGTCAAGTCCCTGACATAGACAATACGACCTTGGCTCCGCATACCTCCTTCTTCCCACCAGAAGCAGCACGCGCCGCTCCGGAAGTCAACACCGTAGCAAATCTTGCGAATCCGGCGTTGGCCGCTCATCCAGCAACCAGGCCTACTACTGCGGTCAGAGCCTCTCCGGTAACGAGCAGTCCTTGGGCAGGAAACACCCTTCTAGAGTCACATACCCCTCGAGCGACAACCGCTGCGGCAGTGCTGAATGCCCACCCTAGGCCGAGCGTTTTCCTGCCGCCGATATCCAGCTTTGACCTCAAGCCTCCCGGCACACTCACACCAAGCCCCGTCCCGGCGTACAACATGTCTCGGCTCGACGACTTCGGTGCTCCGGACGCGTTTCCGAACACCAGCCTGGACGCTTCTTACGGTCCGACTGCTTTCCCCATTCCGAAGCCAGATCCTTTCGGCCATATCAACACAGCCTATGGCCCGCGGCCTGATTTCAGATCCGGGCCTACAGTCGGCCATGGCGTGAATGCATCATCTGGTGCCGCTGGTAGATTCGGCGGATCATGGTCGGGACCAGCTCCCCACGGCGCATTCAACAAGGAGAACGAGATCTATCCGACCACTGGCAGGGACGCGATCTGTACAGCAAGGCCTCCTCCCGTCCCTGGGCGTACTCCCTCCTTCGGCACCCGGTACGCCTTGGCTTCGAAACCGACCTTCGAACCTGTACCTTCGTTTGGCCACGAAATGGGCCCTTATGATAGCAAAACAGCTGCTGGACCGGGAAGAATGCACCACCCATTACTCCCTTACGATGGCTCCCACCGCCATGTGGCGGAGAGGGGCCGCGTGCTCGCCGACCGGGATCAGTGGGAGGAGGACCAGAGAGATGAGATCATGCATGACGTGTGCATCAACTCGGCCAAGCTGGCTGAACTGGCTGCCGAGCAGTGCCGTCTTGTGACGAAGTTGCAGTTCGTGGGCAAGGCGCGGAGGTGTTAGGCCGTTCATTGTACCTGGGGAAGGAAGTATTGCTCTTTGAGTTGTTGTATGAGTTTTTATCTTTACAGGTCGGCCTTGAGTTGAGGTTGGCTTCGCGTTTCTTCTTGGTCCGGCTATCTTGTGGTCAACACCCCTGGCCTGCCCTGGCTATGAAGAGGCACAACGAGGCAGCTCGATATTTGCTGACCGTTATCAGGTCTGGGGTTTTTCTTTTTCTTTCCGACTCTCAGAAGCGGTGTTCGGCGTTTCTCTAGGAATAATACCCCCGGCGGTTTGGTTTGGCCAAGGCGTTGGTGTAGTGTCTGGCCGTCTACCGTTCTACCATAGATGCTGTTTAGAGCTAATGACAATCTTGTTACTCTACGACGGTGATGCTGGTACGCATTCTCTGAAGTTGCTTCAATATTCCCTATGTACTGCTAGTTCGGGCTGTCTCACGCCTTTGAATCGTTCATCCGCTTGCTTCCTTCCCTGGTCACTGGCAACAGGAGACAGCCACTTTACTTCTCTTCAACATTCCCTCATAACGTTTCTCCTCTTGTCTCCAACTCTCCACGTCTCCTCCGCGCTAACCTTTGCCACACATTTTTTACGAAATTCAACTGGAGTTGGGTTGTCCTGGTCCCACCTCTCCGTTGTCTTGCGTTTGTCGTGCCCAAAAGTCGTCCGCCGACCATCTCCCCAACATCAACAAAGCCGCACGCAGCAACCAGCATTCCAACATCGACTCCACAGGACACAATTCTACACTAGCCGATTCACCCCAATCCGATAGCTTATTCGATTTGGAGTCTAAAGATTGGGTTAGCTGCCACGTCCGACAACGTGCTCGAAATGTTGAGCGACCCTCCCAAGCGGACCATCTCCGATGATGGCGAGGCCAGTCCTTGCTGCTGGTCGGGGGTTGACAGCCGGTGATGGTTCTGCGCTCTCCCTCGCTGACCAGTCTGGCCTGGATGATACGTCGACCCGTGCTAGTGGTCAGCCGGGTCACGCAACCACCGCACTCCAACTGCGTCCTCGCCATCATGCTCCGGCCTCGGCTGACCCACGTCCTTCTGGCCCGCCGATTCCCCTTACAGTCCCGGCAGCCACCGGCCAGTCAAGGCAGTCGCACGCTGCTCCGACATTCGCATCCCCCCCAAGCAGAGGTCGCGGCCCTCGAGGCGGAGCTGCCGGCCAACGCGACGAGCATGGCGAACCTGGATATCGAGAAGCATGCCCTCTTGCTGCGTCGGCACGAGATGTTGGTAAGGGTGGCGGAGATTGAGGGGAGGGAGGGGTTGTTTGGTTAAGTAGTGGTGGGCGAGGGGGGAGTGGTTGGAAGAGGGGTGGGTGGTTGGGAGAGGGGGGGAGCTGTCTTTAATGAAGGAGGTGGTAAGCGGTATTCGTTATTCTGTGAGAGGAAGTTTCTGGTCCGTCTGTGGAGGGACTTAGAGGCGGGGGACAGCCCGTGTGTTGGAAGTTGTTGAAATATTGATTTGGTTTCGTTAGTGGGTGGGGGAGGTGGGTGATAGTGGAGGGCTTACGACGTACTCCCACCAGGCTGGCAAAGAGTCCGGTTGTTGGTATCTGTCCAGTGCGGCATTTTATCACCACTCCACCAAAAGCTGATACCAATGCAATAAAGCATGATACGTGGTCCTTTGGCGGTGTGGCTCGGTGTGGCTCGGTGTTCCTCGGTGTGCAGAGCCGCAGGGCAATTGAGACGAGATGCGAAGAGCACCATTGTTGGACTTCCCAAGCGGTGGTACGAGGTGGACGGTGCTCTTTTATGCATACATTGAGCGAAGGGCATTGGCTGGCTTGGTTGGGAAGAGTCTTGCTGTCTCCTCATGTATATGACGATGTTCGGCGTGCTTTAGGGATGATACAGGACGGTTGGCTGGCTTGACCATGGCATCTATATGGCGGATGATAAGTCGCGACTTGGCGTAGTAGATACCAAAGTGAGGGCAAGACCACAATGCCATGGCTTTGGGGGTTTGAAGTTTGATGGACGAACGGAAAGGGAGGATTTGGTTGTGGAGGGTGGCTGAGGATGATGTGCTTGTGGAGGGTGGTGTAAGGATGGTGAGGTCCTGTTGGGAAGTGTGTATTGTTGAGTTTAACCGTGGGCTACATGTTGCCTGTTTTGTTGTCGAGTTTCACCATTCTGGGAGCGGAGAGACGCGTCTGTGTACCTTAGGTAGGCAGACGTCCGGATGAGCTCTTGCGATTGGTATGGGTTACGGCAGGACTGTGTAGTAGTTCGTCGGGCTGCTTGCATTCCTACATGATACCTAGAGATGGCAATTTTCCTTGACGAAGTAGCAGGCCTTTCGCAGCGGCGTATTATGGCAAGATTGTAATAGCAATCGTAAGGTCGACAGGCCTGGTGCAGATGTGAAGTACACCCTTCATGATGCGCAAAGAGAAAGGGAGTGCAGCGAGTCCGGGAGAATACTTGTACGTAATGATGTCTGCCTCGAGATGCAACAGTGCAGAAGATGGTGGAATTGCTGCCTAGGTGTAGGGTAGGTCATGATGGGCACCAAATGTGGAGCATTGGCCCCCCGAAATTACTCCTCGGCCATTGCGCCTTCCCTTTTGTCTACCATGTCCCTGCTCTCGGGATATTTTGTCCCACAACCTTAATTCGACTTCCAGATCTTCTTTAAAACTTGACACCAAACCTGACCTCTACAACAAATGAAGGTACGACTCCCAATATTTCCTTCAACATCTCCCAACCCGCCTAGGTATGCAACGCACGCATCACCTCCAAGGCACCTTGAGACGCCAGATATCGTCACCATGACGCCAGCTACCCTCCTCACTGCCATCTAAATTCGCCTGGACATGCAGCAGCTCGCCTAGCCTGTTGACACCATTGACACCGCCGTTATGGTTGTATTGGGGAAAGGTATTGCCCGCTCGGGGAACGAACGGGTCATTCGGATTGGATGGGCTGTTGACGGGCCTTCGTCTCGTCGAGACGGATGATAGTTCGGCGGCTCGGAACTGTTCCCTCTCTGATACTCCGGATCTTCCGTTTGCATATCCCAGCCACGGATCCTGATTCCAATTAGGAGGAGGGGGTATCTGAGTCCGTTGGCCCCGCGAACTTCCCTCGCCGTTGTCCAGCTCCCGGTAGCCGCTCGGTGGAGGTGGCGTGGACCGCGCCTCCGCCAAAGACACGCTCGAGCTGCTTCTCCGCTGGTCCCCCCCTCTGCCTTTTGGACTGCGTCGACGTGTCGAACCTGGGTTCTCAATCTCGCGACTCCATTCAGCCATCATGTCGTCGCTCAGGTCCCGCTGCCTCAACTTCACCCTCTGTTCCACCACGTCGAAGATGTTCTCGATCGTCGACAGAGCATTGTCGCCATTACTTCGACGTCTAACGACACTGGAGATGCCTTGGCCGACTACCTGACGGAGCTCTCCCAGATCGATGGGAAACGAACGAGACCCTGGGGGTTGGTAGTGGCCAATTGGAGCCGGAGGGACTGCCGGCGGCTTGGCTTCTGGCGGCTTGACCGCATCCTCGAATCTTCTGAGGAGCTTGTACGGATTGTACGTCCGCAGTTCCGGGTGTGTGGCACAATTCTCGTTCCAGGTGTCCGTGAGTTCCCCCAAATTTCTATCCCTCACACGCTGTATGATGTCGTCCGCCAATTTTATTGTTCGCTGGTCGCTACGATCTGCGTACAGTCTGAAAACTTGGTGGCTGACGTCGTGGAATATGTGTTCTTGTTCCTCTGCCCTGATTGCTAAGTCATGTCAGCAGGATATTCCTCTCAGCGAAACCCATCCCTCTCTCATACCGTCAAGGTGTTGAAGATCGGGCACTGTAGTCTCCAACCTGTCGTCCAGCGCCCAGACTACCGTGCCAATTTCTCTTTCTAAGGCCGCCTGTTGGCCCAGTACCAGTGCGCTAATAGCAAGTGGCTTAGCAGCCATCGCATCTTTCTTCTTCATCTTTCTATTCCAGCACCGCGTTCCACTGACATCCGTCCGGGAGCTGGAGCGCGGGTGTACAATGTCCCAGAGTCCTCGAAACAACGACGGGTCGCATTCCCACACGACGAGGACATTGCACACCTCTGCCAGAAACTGCGCATCAATTTGCCGTCCGCTTGGGTCCGGTGGACCATCTCGCAAATGTTTAAGGACGAATCCGATACTCGCGGGGGTGGTCCCAGGCTCGCATGCTTCCAACTCTACCATCCCACCGTCTGGTACGCCTTGGATTTTGTTGCGGAGAAAGACGGAGGCTTGCGCTAGCTTATCCGGTCTTGTGACTGTGACTGGTCTTTCGTTGCCAGGCCTGATCTGAAAAGTGATGGCCATGGTTCGATCGCGACCACACGGTCTATAGTCCGACAGTGACAGAACAAAGTCGGCAGGCGGAGCTCATGCTGGAAACGTTCACAGCTCGAGTCCATGGAAGGCACTGGGTCAGTCCGGCTCACAAAATGACGGTTTCTTCATTGTGGAAAAGGCTAAAAGAACGTTTACAAAAGACATGGAAGTCGTCAGGGACGGTGAAGCAGGATAACTCTGGTCCTGCCCGTCCAGTGATGTACGCGCAGTGCCCCAAATCTCCAGGCATCCCACGAGGGCTTCACTGATAAGGGCGATATGGCAAGGAGCCAATGGCATGCAGTCTCCAGCGCCACCACCTTTGCGAGCTCAAGATAGAGCTTTGTGTCGACGACGCCCGAGCGCCAGACTGTGCTTTGGATTGCGCGGTTTTGCCTGTAGGGTCCTGATGGGGAGTCCATTCTCGCCTCTGCTTTCATTTCACAACGACGTCGCTCGTTAAATTCACCGACATGATCGACTCCCTGATTTGGCAATCTCCCACATGCTCGGGAAAACAAGACATCATCGCAGCCGCATCTGATCATGACACATGGCAGCACACCTGCAGGTCGGTATCTGCTCACCGACACCCTGCACGTATCGAGGGACTTTACTGGCAAGGCGCACCCCTCTTCCGACCTCTTGCATGGTGTCTTGGCATCTTCGACAGCTGAACACTATTGGAAACAGAGGCTGCGCACCACTCGAGCCTGCTTCGTTAAGACAATTTAAACGCCCAACAGATTGTGATCGTGGCTTGCTTCGAGGTCTAGAAGTCTAGAGCCTTTGCGGGCAGGGCTGCCTCATCGGTTTGAAGCCCGGACGATGACTGGTCGATATGAATAGTTCAAGACGCGCTATCTCATCACGAAGAACGGCCCGGCACGGCAATCTCCTTCTATTTTGGCGGAGTTCTGGACGAGGCTGGCAGGCTGCGAGCTGCCTCTCGTGCGTCCAACACAAAGTCCGATCTCTCGCTTCTCTGTCCGGGTTTGCCTCTCATTTGTTACCAACCGCGATCTTGACCCGTGGTCACTGCAATACGGCGTGCTCAACAACATGGAAAGCTTCGTCTTCGACGTTGCCCCGCCGGCGCCAGTGACTGACACGACGGCAACACTGGACGACCTACTGAAGCATGCGGAGCTCTACTACCAGGTGCGCGTCGGCAGCACATCACGCTTCGAGGTTGACTGACAAACAAGCGCGCAGGGAGCCGACATTGTCTGGATGTTGATATCGTCCGCTCTAGTCTTCCAGATGGTCCCGGCGATGTGCCTGTTCTACTCGGGGGCAACATCGCGAGTGTCGTCGCTTAAGCTCTTCCGGCTTCCGCTCATAACCGCCGCGGTGGTTGGGTTCCAGGCTCGTGGCCAGGTCACCTTCTGTTGTCAGACACTGTTCTAACGCGCCGAAGTGGTACCTCTTTGGTTACACCCTGGCATTCACACCAGCAGTGACCCCCAATCCGCTACCTGGCCCTTCGTGGTACGGATGGGGCCCCCGCGGTGCAGCGCTGCACGACAGTGTGGCCCGTCCGGTCGGTTCTGCCGGTCCAAGGATACCGGAGATCGTGTTTGAGCTCTATGAATCGATGTTCGCGTCCTTCACGTGAGTTAAGCCCAACAGGACCTTGGTTCTGAAGCTAACCTCCGGGGAAGCGCCGCCTTGGTCTGCGGAGGAGCGATCCGAGACGATCCCCAGAACAAGTTCCCAGCAAGCGACATCCCCGCTGGGCGGTTCTTGATATTCATCAGCCTCTGGTCGCTCCTGGTCTATAATCCCGTTGCTCGGTGGACCTGGCATTGGGCCGGCTGGTCCAACCAGCTGGGCGTCATGGACTTCGCTGGCGGGACAGCGGTTCACATAACGTCCGGCACAACTGTTCTTGCATTTTATGTTTTTCACGCCATAGAGACGGGACGTATCCGACTCTCGGATTGGTTCATCGGACGTTTCTTCAAGTCCAGGTCTGGTACCGCGGTCCCCGACACCACTTATCCTCCCGGTATCAACTATTCTCTTAACAATATTAACAACATCTACCCTCCTAACATTAACCACGCCCACCCAGCTACCCACCAGGACACATCACTCCCCCACAACAAGACACACCCCGAAGGCGACACCAACAGCCTAATCAGCAACGACGATCCATCAACCCCCGAAGTACATCCCACACAGCCGACACAACCAACCCATCCCTCACAAGCCCATAACACCAACACCACCCCCGACGTAGAACCCGGCATTCCCACCTGCCCCCTCGCCGCCGACCGCGCCCCGCACAACGTGAACAACATCGTCCTCGGCACCGCCCTGCTGTGGATGGGCTGGTTCGGGTTCAACGGCGGCTCGGCGCTGGGCGGGAACCTGCGCGCCGCGTCGGCGTGCGTGGCGACGCACGTCGCCGCCTGCGCGGGCGGGACGAGCATGCTCCTGCTGTTTTGGGGCTCGAACCACGTCGACCGGCTTGTCAAGAGGAGGATCAGAGGTAGGGGTGGGGGTACGGAAGGTACGGAAGGTAGAAGCGATGCTCGGAACCCGTCCGTCACGCACTTCTGCGATGGGGTCGTGATTGCGCTTGTTGCTGTTACGCCTGGGGCGGGGTTTGTGAGTTTTCTCTGCTGCTTGTGGGTAACATGGAGGGGTTTTGCTGACAAGATGATACCTAGGTTCCGGTTTGGAGTGCCGGTGTTTTCGGCGTCGTGTCGACTGTTGCGGTGTTCTTCTTCAAGTGGTTCACGGCAAAGTGGCTTTATGACGAGCCGCTGTACGTGTTTGCCATACACGCCGGGGCCGGCATGGTGGGCATGATACTTACCGGGGCATTTGCGGAGTGAGTTGCACTTTCTCTTTGCCGAGCAAGGGTTTGACGGACATACAGCTAACGTGCACGGCTCAGTCCCGATGTTGTAGGCCTGGACGGCTACTCGACCATCCCAGATCGATCGCGCGGCACACGCGTCGGGTACGTTACCTAACCCTTCCCCCTTCTCTTCCACACAAACAAGCAAGATTAACCCAGCGCAACCAGGTACCAACTCGCAGACGCACTGGCGGGGTTCGCATACACGTTCACCATGACGATGCTGATCCTCTACGGCCTCAAAGCCGTCCGGTCCGTGATGCGCGGGAGATGGAGCGCCGGGTTCGAGAAGCCGCTGAAGGCGGGCAGGATGAGGCTCGAGGCCGTGCCGCTGCATGAGTGGGTTGGCGGTGGTGCGGCGCCTCGGAGACGGGAGGAGGGCACTGGGACAGGGGCGGTTGGTGGTGGTGGTAGGGGGGCACATGAACCGACTGTGGCTGCTGCGGCAGCACCCGCGGCGATGCTATAGACTTGCGGAAAGAATATGTGATATTGGTTTTCTTTCTCTCGAATACAGTGCAAACACACCTTGGGCACAAACACATGCCGTTCCTGAGCATCCGCAACTTCTGCAGCTCCTCATAATAGCACTACCTTATGCTACAACAGTCGTGGGAATATGGTGTCGGTCTGTCCATAACAGGTTCGTCTGTGTCGGCAATGAAGCGAAATCCTCCGGTGACCCGACTGAGTGGCAGAACGGAATACCTCATCTGATCTCTCTTTCAGGATGTTGAGATTGATAAGTAGGACAGAAAACAGGTCCTGGAAGACTTATTTGCATAGTAACATGTATGGCAAGGAGTATTAAAAACTCCCAAAGATGGGTCCACCTGCGTTATCACGTGACCGGTTCGGTTAGCTATCCTAATCGGGTAAGCACCTCTGGTTGCTTTCGGCTGCTGGATCAAATCAGACCATCGTCAAATCCCGAATTCCCTCCTGCGTCACTTCTACCTTACAGTCAAACACCACCACATCCGACCATCCGACCACGACACACCTACCTCTCCCCTCCAAACCCCCCAATTGATTTGTGGCCCAACATGTTCCTGCAGCGATCTGCCGTCTCCGTCGCCCGCCGGGCTGCCGCGTCGTCGTCGCCGGTGCTCCGTCGCAGCATCGCGACCACCCTCGTCCGCCGTAAGCTCTGCCGTCATTGAGCTCTCTGGACCGCGCCATTGGATTGCATGGGTTCCGGCTATTGAGCTACGGGAGGGCTTTTTACTGATTGCATGCTTGGATTTAGGTGACGCCTCCGTCAAGGAGCACCAGACGCCCCAGCAGAAGATTCAGACTCTCGCCGGTACGCAACCCCATCGAAGGGTCAATTGAGCTCTACAACCCACCCATCGGATACCCTGGAGAAGGGAATGAAGGAAGGGCCACACAAAGAAAGCAATGGTATCTAACACGTTATCCCCTCTAAAACAGACATCAAGTCCATGGACGACCTCGTCGGCACTGGTGCCGCCCCGGGAACCGTCCCGACCGACATGGAGCAGGCCACGGGTATCGAGCGCCTCGAGATCCTCGGCAAGATGGAGGGCGTCGACATCTTCGATATGAGGCCGCTGGACGCCTCGCGCCGGGGCACCCTCGACAACCCCATCGTCGTCCGCTCCGCCGGCGACGAGCAGTACGCCGGCTGCACCGGCTCGCCTGCTGATTCGCACGTTGTCCACTGGCTCGGCGTGCGTTCTCTTCTTCCCCCCTCTCCCCCTGGCTATCTGTACGGTATACTAATATTTGTGTTGTGTAGATGTCCCGCGAGCGCCCCATCGAGCGCTGCCCCGAGTGCGGCAGCGTCTACAAGATGGAGTACGTCGGCCCCGCCGAGGACCACCACGACCACGGCCACGGCGACCACCACGGCCACGAGGATGTCAAGACCTTTGCCGACTTCGTCAAGCCCAAGTACTGGTAGATCATTACTACACACAAAACAGTCCGGAGCAAAAAAGCATAACTTGATGATGGGAGCTGGAGAGAAGGTGGGGTAGCAGCGAGGTTTCTTTTCGGATTGGAGGGAGAGGGAGACGGAAACGGACGGCGGTGTTACATATGAGCAGGGGAGATGGATGGGAGGTGGTGCTTGTGTAGAATTACGCGAGAGGCTGTAGGGCTGGTGTATAGAATCCTTAACTTGTTAACCTGGTGCGGTCTGCTTGCTTTTTGAACGTGATGCATTACGGTCGAAGTCGTGCTTGTGGCTGTTTCTGTTCTTCCACGCGACTTGCATCAATCCACCGACGTCGATGTCCAACTGAAAACACCAGGGGCTGCAAATCCCAAGCCTCCTTCCCATCTTTGACTGATTTGAGCGGTCCAACGCGGCTCGGTTATCTGGTCCGGCATATATCGCGACATCTGATATCAAATCCGAGTCCCCGCCCAAATTTCGCCGCAACCTCCTCTGCAACTTCACTCCAAACAACAACAACAACATCATCAACAACGGAGTTCCCACATCTCTCCAACCACCCAGTGCTCCCACAACTACCTACAATGCAGTCATAGCAACACCCTTCCGGCGTCCTAATAAGCAAGCTCCTCCCACCACCACCCACCCAAAATCCACCCACAATGTCCCAAAAGATCTCCGGCAAAAACCTCCACTACGACACCACCCTCCCACCCTTCCTCGCCCGGCTGCGCGGGCAAGCCGCCGACTCCGACGGGCCCGACCCGTTACTCGTCCGCAACCGGCGGCACGCCGCCCCGCGATCGGGGTCCCGGGAGGCGGAAGACGCGCCGCTCGTTGTGGACGAGGGGGGCAATGTTGTGGAGGGTTTGAGGGTTGGGGCTGATGGGGTGGTTACTGAGACGGACGTGGACAAGCACAAGGAGGATGGGATTGGGGAGGGAGAAGAGGGGGGTGGAGAAGATGGTGGGGAGGGAGTGAAGGAGAGGGAGAAGGCGGTGTTGAAGGAGAAGGAGGAGAAGATGGTTGCTATCGGGGCGGGGAAGAAGAGGAAGGTGGGCAAAGTTGTCGGGGCTGCTGATGGCGAGGAGGAGAGGACGGGGAGTAGTAAGAAACGGGAGAAAAAGGACGGGGAGGGGGAGGGCAAAGCTGCGCAGTCGGGGAAGAAGAAGAAGGCGAAGAAGATCAAGCTCAGCTTTGGGGATGATGATGGTTGAGCGAGCTGGGATGGACGACCAAGACAAAATATCGCACAGGGAAACACGACGGCGCAGAGTCAGCGCGCTGCTACGACATATACGGGGCGGGATCCTTCTTCGTTGCCTCCGACGGAGGGGAGACTTCGAGGTGTCGGGCCCCGACATTGGGGTGGCAGCTCCGCACGTACTCGAAGGAAGCGTGACTACCGTCACGGTTGGAAGGTGCCTGTCAGAGGCGTGAGGATGCGGTACCCTGTCGTCACGATGAGCGGTCTCCCGATGGCACCTAGGACTGCTGCGGGAGGTCTCCTTACAGTCTCGTCCACCGGGATAAGACCAGCACACCCCTCTGGCGTTGGACAAGGGCCCGTCTGGTCGTGGGAACTACGAGGGGCGCTGTTAGACTCTGGTCAGGTATTCTCTACCGCACCTACCAGAGCCGGTGGAGGTCCCAATGGCGCCGAGTTTGAGCGGATGTTCGGTTTATGCCACTCACCTTACCGAGCAGACATTCGAGTCCTGTTTGTCCGAGGAGACATGGAGGTAACTCAACATTGGGTCGACCGGGGCTGGGCCTTCGACAGAGATATTTCGTCCGGGTGGCTGTGGCTGCGGCGGCAGGCAGAAAGACAGCGGTTGCAGCAGATCTCTGAGGGACCGCCCGAGAGTACCTGGTACCATTCAATATAGTCTACATTCTCAAGCCTATACATAGCGCCACGTGTCTTCGGTATGCGTGAGCTGCGTGAACTGTATGGAGCATAAGGATAGCGGGTTCACGGTCCGTCCTCAGCGGTCGAGTTCGATGCGATACCGAAGTTGCTGGAAGTTATTCATCTCACAGTATTCATATCCAACACCGGCGGGCTGAGGCCGATCTACACCCATACTAGAGTAGAGGTCTTCGGTTGGGTATGGCAGCCAATCTCTCTCGCTCAACGCTCTTATTCCTCTGCATATGCTGCCACTACCTCCTCCTCCTCCCATCCTACCTAATCTGCAACAGGCCCTGCCCTAAATCTGCATCAGCTCTCCCTGGCCTACAACGTGCTGCCATACCTCCCATCCTACGTATTTCGTCCAAGAAGCTTTCATCGTGAGTCTGGCGAGTTGTGTGTAGCGTGGGATATGCGGCATGGAAGGGCTCCGACGTGGAGTGTCGTCGGCATGCGAAGGAGACAAGTGGGTGACGGATGTTAGCTTCGGGGAAGGGAGGGGGGGTGTTGGATGTGCTGGATGCGACGACGTTTTTGTGAGGGGTGCGTTGGGGAAGGGGAGGGTGCGGGAGGGTCGAGTGTGTGCGTTTATCGGGGATATGCCGCCCGGCAGATGGGGGTGGAGATGATGCCTAACTGGGCGAGGCAGAGGGTGTTAAAGGGGATTGTCGAGGGGGATTGCAGGATGAGGAGAGGAGAAGGAGAAGGAGTGGAGGAAGGAGTAGAACTGTTGGCTTGGGAGTGGTGAAGGCGCTGGGGGTTGGTTTGGGGCCCGGGGGGCGTGTAGCATGATGTCGTGGGACTGAAGGCGTCGGCGTCTTGGTACATAGCCACGATCGAAACCAGAAATGTCGTAAGTTTCAACGCTGTCTAAGTCTACCCGCTATGCTTTTGTTTGTCCATGATTCTATACTTGAAGCCTCACCACGGGCATCCCCCACTGCGGTCGGTGTGATGGATGATTCGGCCCTTGTGCCGTGAATCTGAAGCATTCGCCTTCCGATGATGTGGATTTTCAACGCTGATCCTCTGACTGGTCCTCCTCCCTGTCATTTTTGGCCAGTATGCCCTTCTTGTTTGTCCTTGTTGAACTTGAGTGGCCTCTTCGGACACGCGGACGGTAAATGTCCGAATTCCCTGCAGTAGGGCCTATCGCATCTGGGGAGTTTTCCCAAGCAACCGTCGCCAAGTGGCTTATGTCCATCTTTGCCACAGTAGCAACATTTCAGTGCGTTCTCCTCTCTGACTTTCCTGACCTCGAGGTAGTCCTTCCTGCATTCCTCCTCGGTATGTCCCCGGACGCCACAGATAGTGCATAGCTTGTTCTTTCTCTTCACACAATTATCCTCGACATGTCCAAATTTACGGCAGAAAGTGCATACCGGACGTTTCCCCAAGCACCCGTCCGCGCCAAGTTTCGCATGTCCCCATATGCCGCAGAACGGACATTGCAGGCGTGTCCCAATCTCCTTGCTGGTTTCCATGCTGGCCTGCTCCTTGTTGACGGCAGGGTTGGCGCGCTTCTCCGTGGGTTGTTCCGCGGTGGGTTCCATAGGGATGAGGCGACGTTTGACTTCTGCGGACCGGCGCTGTATGACTTCCTGCGCGTGCTTGATGAGCGCCTCGGTAAGCACCACGTGATGGTGATAGGCTTGTTTTTCTGCCTCCTGACGATCGATCTCCTCTTTGCGACGGGCGAGCTCCTGATATCGACGACGGTCCTCTTCCTCGCGGCGCTGATCCTCTTGCCGGCGGCGTTCGTCCTCCACCGCCCGAACTTTGGTCTCTTCTTTCACACGGTCCGCCACAACCCTGTCCTCCTCCGGCCAGCACTTCCTCCTTTCTGCCCAGTACTGCACGTGCTTGTCATGCACCCAATAATTCTGCCGAGCAGCCTGAAGCGTCGTACCCCATTCCCGCTGGGTCTGTTTCCAATTGTAATCCTCCTTTGCGCGGTGCTCAGCCTCAGCCAGTGTCTGTTCGTTTCGAGCCGACTGCGTTGTCGGAATCTTTACCTCGCCACCCGTATGAGGATGATTTTCACTGGCATCCTGCTCATGGTTGGCGCCGGCGGGCTCGGCCGTCTCAGTGCTCGTTGTGAACCGTTCGACCCCGGTTAAAGCATCTAGCACTCTGATCAACCATTCGGCGTGAACGGTGTCACGCTCTGGCTCCGAAGTCTCGGGTAGTTCGAGTGCCTTTACCAGGCTTCCTAGGATATCGATGGCATAGGATGGTTGAGACAGCGCATCTGGTTGTCGGTCGGGGACTTTCTTTGACTGCATTTGAGCATCGGCACTGGCAGCCAACCAGCTCTCCTGCACATGCTTGATCCTGGCCCCTTCCTCTTCCAGCCACTTTCTCTTGAGATCCTCAAGATCCCGTTGCACCTCTGGTCTGTCCCATACCTCGGCCAAACGATCTATGACGTTTCCCTCCCAGCTGTCTATGACGGCTCGACCCGGCTTGAGGAGAATGTCTCGTATGCGAGGGTGTATCAAGGCTGCTTCTCCTGGGTCCAATGCCAGCCGGACAACCACCTGGTATATCCTGGAGCGGAAAGCGGCCGACACATATTGTGTTGTCGTGCAGATTTGGTTGTCGCTGTCTCTGGCGTGAGGCCGGAGCACCTGGTTAAGCAGGCATTTACAAGCCGATTCCATGGGAAACAGTGAATCCGTCGCAATGTAGACATGATGAAAGTAGCAGTCCAGCACGCCCTTCACGTCGTACAGAAATTCTAGGATGGATCTCGGACCGCACAGATCCTCCAACGCGTACTGCCCGTCAACAGCGAACCAAAGGATATTCCGGGCTAGGGCGACCTTGCCACGGAAGAGGTCGGAATAATGGTGCTCGATGGGTTGCACGCAGTCCTTGAGCTTCCCTACCATGACCTCCCAGTCGCTGGGTTTATTCCAGAACCTGGCCTGAGCGACAGTGAGCACGTTTCGCAAAACGGGAAATCGCGTCGTTTCGACTGAGAGTACTCCCGGTTCCTCGGTGTCTGGCGGGCGGAATCTCTCGATCTTCTCCACGCGGGATTGCCCAGGCGTGATCTTGTCGTCCAGCAAGCCCAGAGTTCGAGCTGTGTGTCGGAGCGAGATGGAGGTTGGACGCTCTCGGCCGTACAGGATGAAGCGTAGTATAAACTTCTTGTGATCGGCGCAGATCCAGCGGTGGTGATCGACTGTATCCAAGGCAAACAGGACCGCGAAGAACATTGTGTCGGTTGCGTCGTCATAGGGTACCTCGGGGGGAAGTGTCTCGTTGCGAGGCGTGTTGGAGTTGGGTACGTTATCGTTGGGTGCGTTGTCGTTTAGTACGTTGTCGTTTGGTGCCTTCGGCGGATCCATCCTGCCCCTGGATCATGAAAATGTCTCGCAAAAAAGTACTCGTAGGTGATATGAGCAGGTAAATGTTGTCGAAGGCGAATTTCTCCCAGACAAGCTGACGTGGTGGGTTGATATGATGTATCCAATATCTGTGATGGAGTCGTTGTTCGGGAAAGAAATTAGACATGTTCAGTAGAGGTAGGTAAGAAGAAGCATCAGAATGGATGAGATCTCAGAAGGTAGTAGGAACAGGCATGACCGTTCTCTCCCAACTGTGCTGTCGAACCGCCAACTTGCAGGAGCGAACTGTAAGTAAACCAAAGTGCTGAGGCGGTCTCTTCCGAGGAACTCAGTCGATCAGGAAGGACCAGAGAAGCCAAGAACCCTCATCTCAAGGGCGAGTGTACCATTCCGCTGGCCGAAGCTTCCAGTTTGACGTCTCTCAAGTTGTTTTGTGGAAGTAGTTTCTCCGACGAACTTGAACAGACTGGTTTGGGTATCGGATATAGAGCCCCCCTTTCGAGAGACATATTCATTGGCTTCAAGGGGTTCCAGATAACAAGTTGGTCTCTCGAAGTGCCCAACATATGGAGCCATGCCAGACTTCACCCACGAGGGAGTGTCTCAATCCGAAGCGGTCTGCTCACGTGTCCTCGAGGTACCCAAGGGCATTGCAGCTATCCGCATCCTTCATCACAGACGCGGGAAAGTTCATCCAAATTGCATGAGCGGAAATGACACATGCCCAGGATGCTCGGGCGCAGTTGAAGGGTACCGCCACCTCACAGGGAGCCTCCGCATGCCGACAATCTCTTCTGGCAAGCCGCGGTCCCGGCCAAAGGTATGCCGGAACTGACTGTCTGAAACGGCTGACAGTGATTGGCACGCCTTTCCCGCCATGGACGGCTTGCAGCTCCTCAAGACGGTGAGGTCCTCAGGCAAGGAGGGCTCGATCTGGAGGATGAGTATGACAAGGCACTGGGCCGGGACGTCTCTAAGAGCGTAAGAGCATACGTGCTGGGACTTGGCTGGCAGTTTGCCGCAGATGCGGAACGAGATGGGGTGTCTGATACGGCTGTGACTCTGACTGAAGCTCAGCGCCGCCTTTCACTTGAAGACTGATGACGATGAGGAGTCTAACAAGGTGTGCCGGTCATGGGGGACGCCATCTTCATGGGGCTATGGACCATGGTGGAGCTGGCCTTCGTGGCCTTTTCCATCGAGAGCACAACAGCAATGCAAACCGTGGGTCGCATGGTAGACCATCGACGATACCGCTAACACACTCTTTTTGACGGGGTGTATCAATGTAGGTGTTGACGTTGAGCCGTCTTCAATGTGCGATGTTGTTTCTCTCACATGACTTCTTGGTCTTTGTCACTTTGAACCCCTGAATCAGGGACAAGAGAAAGGGGCGATGCTGTGTGGAAAGCATGATTGGCGAATTGGCTCCGGCACCCAGGAACAGGAACCGTTCATTGGCCGCAGGGTCAGCCACATATACCCACAATGTACGTACCGATCCATTGGCGCAAGTGGGTACTTGTGGCGCGCCAATCTCACCTAACAATTTCTTCAAGGAGAGAGCGATTCGACAGATCCGACAAGGCGTGTCCGCTGCAAGCTCCTTTCCTTCACCAAAAAGGCCCAGATAGAGGATCCTGAGAGGATACATGTCGACATAGGACATTACTCAGTACTCTCTCCATCCCATCTCTCTCCCAACTTCAACTCCCCTTTCGTCCCTGCTGTCTCCCACGCAGTCAATCGCATTCTACACGCAGGAAAGCCTTGTTATCCCATCTGTCAATCAGTCATCAATCATCCCATCCATCCTTTCCGGTCTCGATCAACCGACGCAGCGTTGATGTCTCCGTTCGCAAGTGTCGTCGCTCGGCCGCACTAACCGAGACATACATCATCGGCTTTCGCTACCCCAACACATCAACCTTTCTCGCAGTCAGTCCGGTTTTCCAGGGCTGCATTGCTGCTGCTGCTGCCGCTACCGTTGTCTGACGCGTTCGCATTGGGACTTTCGCCCTTCCGCGTCGCAACAACCGGACTACGACTTCCACGACGACCAACGACCCCTAGGGATAACCACATCCCTGCCACTCGTTAATCCATCTTGCCCCTGGGATCACTGTTCATCCCCTTCCAGGTTGTCCCTGAACGACGGCTACAGCATTTCCATACCGATAACCAGGCCGATTGGAACAGAACGAAGACTCGACCTCTTCGACATCCAGAGTACATTTATCCGTTACCACCTCCCGATCCCCTCCAGGCTTTAATACCAGCGCGTGGCTCTCTCACCCGACGTCGCCGCGCCCTGGACTTTCCCCTGGCCGTAATCACACAAGACAAAACGAAAAAATGGATCTCTTTCACAGAGCCAAGAGGCTCGTCGGGAGAACCCCCCAGCTACCCACAGCGGACGAGAAGCGTCGGGATGCGAAGCCTCGACCAAATACATTATCCTCCCGCCTGGCCTTCTTCCGGCGACCGCTGAGGTTACGAGGGAACTCCAGCATATCCGTACCGCTGGGCGTTGTCATCCTCTTCCCCGTCATCGTCATCATCCTCATCCTGGTGTTGTTCGTTAGACACCCTTCGTCACCAGGCTTGAAACTGATGCCTGCTGGCTCACCACCAACAATAAGGTATGGGCGTTCCAACCATCCCCCCCAAACACACGACCATGAGTTATGATCTAACCGGTCTTTGCGCAACAGAAAAATTAGCGAAGAGCATGACAAGGTCTTCGAAGTAGGGTGTCTTGAGCCCGACACCAGCCGACCGCGAGCAAACGGCGCCTTCGTAGTCCTCGCCCGAAACAAGGAGCTGGACGGCGTCATCCAGTCCATCAAGTCGATCGAGCGCCACTTCAACCGCTGGTACCACTACCCTTACGTCTTCCTCAACGACGGAGAGTTCAACTCCACCTTCAAGGACACGGTTCAAAACTACACGTCTGGCACGGTGGAGTTTGGCAAGGTCGACCATGACATGTGGGGATACCCGGACTGGCTCGACCCCAGGGTTTGGAAGGAGGGCATCGCTAAGCAGGGCGATGCGGCGGTCATGTACGGCGGACTGGAGAGCTACCACTCCATGTGTCGGTTCTATTCCGGGTATGTATCTTGTCCTCGACCGATTGCTGCTGGCTGGCATACTAACATCACGGAAGTTTCTTCTACAAGCATCCTCTGCTTGCAAAGTACGAGTGGTACTGGCGCCTGGAGCCCGAGATCAAGTACTTCTGCGACATCACCTAGTAAGCCCCCACCCCCCACCTCTTTCCATCTCCTTCCCTACCACCCCTGCTAACCTCAACCAGCGACCCCTTCCTGGCCATGATCGACAACAACAAAACATACGGCTTCACCATCGCAGTCAAGGAACTTAAAGAGACGGTGCCCAACATCTTCCGCTACGCCTCGGCCTACAAGCGCCTCAACAACATCACCTCCCAGGGTCTCTGGGAGATGTTCACCGAGCCCATGCCGGAGAAAGAGGAGGAGCTGCCCGAGGACGATCCGAACTACAAGGCGCCCCTTCCCGAGGAGATCCTCCGCAGCGAGCCGGGCCGCACGAACCTCCCGGAGATCGACTCGGACGCCATGGAGGGCGAGAAGTACAACATGTGCCATTTCTGGTCCAACTTTGAGATTGCCCGGCTGGACTTCTTCCGGAGCAAGGAGTACGAGGATTTCTTCCAGATGATGGACAAGAGCGGCGGGTTCTGGATGGAACGGGTACGTGCTTTTCTCCCCTCTGTTTTCTCATACCCTCGACCCATGCCCCCCCGACCCGTACCTTTTATCCTGCGGAGATCTTTACACTAACACGCTCCCAGTGGGGCGACGCACCCATCCACTCCCTCGCGACCGGCATCCTCCTCGCGCCCCGGGACATCCACTACTTCCGCGACTTCGGCTACCGGCACACGACGATTCAGCACTGCCCGGCCAACGCGCCCGCGCGCCAGCTGCCGCGCCAGCCCTTCCTCGAGAAGACGACTACCGACGAGCGCAAGCGCGTCGAGGAGGACAAGTACTGGGACGAGTGGGACGCGCCCAAGGAGAACGGCGTGGGCTGCCGGTGCCGGTGCGACACGGACATCGTCGACGTCGAGGGGAAGGAGGGCAGCTGTCTGGCCGAGTGGGTCGATGTTGCTGGGGGGTGGGCTAGTCCTTAGACTACCTGGGCTGCCTTGTAGAAAGGAATTTGAAGAGCGATGAGTCCATGTGTGTGTGACTGGGTGCTTGCTTCATCTCGACCTGGCAAGCAGGCTAACTAAAAGTGGTTTTGCTCAGTTTGGCGGAGCTGCAAGATGGACTATGCTCGGAGTCTTTTGGCTATACTTGGTTGTTATTGTTGTCGGTAATTACTGTACTGGTGGTGTGTTGTGTTAACCTGTCTCGTTGTCTTTGAACATAGAAAAGCGGACGACGAGTGGCGGACAGCACCTGATGACAGAGAAATGAGGAACGGAAAGAAAGTAAAATCTCAAGGGGCGCTGTAGTATAGACATATGTTTTACGGAGTTTGCAGGGGAAGCAAGAAAGGCATATAATTGATGCTATCATCGAGCACCCTTTGTTAACTGGTTCGACTGATGTTTTGTGTGATTCCACCTGGCTGGCTCTATCTACCAGCAATACTCGCCTCCAGCTTTTGTGTGCATATTACCGTTCCCTCTTCTTTTTCCCCAGTGCATTTCCCCATGCCAGCCCCCCAAAGTCGCTCTACCAATCCGGCTCCTTCTGATCAGTAACAGCCCCATGGCTCGCATCGCCCACAAGCCTGGCGTACTTGGCCAACACGCCCCTCAGCGGCTTAATAGCCGGCCTCTTCCACTGCGCCCTGCGCCTCTCGAACTCGGCATCAATATCCTCCACGCCATCAATAGCCACAACATCAATCCTATTGCTCACGGCATCGATGGTAACCGTATCCCCCGTCTTGACCAGGGCAATGGGTCCACCCACAGCAGCCTCGGGCACGACGTGCCCGACAATAAACCCGTGGCTGGCGCCGGAGTACCTGCCGTCCGTGACGAGTGCTACATTCGTCAACCCGGCGCCGAGGATGGCCGCGCTGGCGCGGAGCTGTTCCGGCATTCCGGGCCCGCCCTTGGGCCCCTCGTAGCGGACGATGAGGACCAGATTTCCGTCGTCGACGGAGATCTCGCTGTTGGCGAGGGCGGAGTCGAGTTCGTGTTCCTTGTCGAAGACGCGGGCTTTGCCCGTGAAGGAGAGGCCTTCTTTGCCCGTGATTTTGGCAACGGCACCGCCGGGGGCGAGGTTGCCCTTCAGCACGCGGAGGTGGCCGGTTGCTTTGATGGGGTTGGAGAGCGGGCGGATGATTGTCTGACCAGGGTCGAGGGAGGGCCAGTCGGCGACGTTTTCGGCCAGGGTGCGGCCCGTCACGGTGGGGATGGAGCCGTCTATGAGGCCCGCGGCAACGAGCATCTTGAGCACGGCGGGGGTGCCGCCTATGTCGTAGAGGTCTTCCATGTAGTGCTTGCCCGAGGGGGCTAGGTCTGCGAGGTAAGGGACGCGGTTGGAGGTGCGGTCTATGTCGTCCAGCGTCAAGGGTACGTCGGCGCTGTTGGCCATGGCGAGGAAGTGCAGCACGCCGTTGGTGCTGCCGCCTAGCACCATGGTCAGGACGAGGGCGTTCTCGAGGGACTTGCGGGTGATGAGGTCGCGAGGGCGGATGTCCTTCTCCATGCAGATCTTGATGGCCTCGGCGGCGCGCTCGCACTCGCGCATCTTCTCGGGCGAGGTGGCGGGGTAGGAGGAGGAGCCGGGTAAGGTGAGGCCCATGGCCTCGATGGCGGTCGCCATGGTGTTGGCCGTGTACATGCCGCCGCAAGCTCCGGCGCCGGGGCAGGCGTGGGACTCGATGTCGTCCATGACGTCCGAGGGGGTGGCTTCGGAGCCGTCGGCCTTCTTGCAGGCGGGCTTGAGGCGGCCGTAGATGTAAGCGCCGGACGCCTCGTAGCATGTGCTGATGTTGACGTCCTTGTCGAGGAGGGCGGACTTGCCCTTGCGGATGGTGCCGCCGTAGATCATGACGAAGGGCCGGTTGTGGCGGGCGGCGGCCATGACGGTGCCCGGCATGTTCTTGTCGCAGCCCGGGATGGAGATGTTGGCGTCGTGGTGCTGGGCGCAGGTGACGGTTTCGATGCTGTCGGCTATGATTTCACGGCTTTGCAGAGAGTAGCGCATACCTATAAGGGGTTGGAAGTGTGAGTAAGGGAGGGTGTGAGATGGGGGTGTGAGAGAAGGGGGGGGGCTTACCCTCGCCTCCCATGGTGATAGCATCGGAGACGCCAATGGTGTTGAACTGCCATGCCAGCATGTTCTGCCTCTCTACAGCCTTCTTCACGATCTTGCCAAAGTCCATGACTGGTCGTTGTTAGTGTCCAAGGTCGTGTGAGATGTTACTGGGGGTTGGAGCCTCACGATGAGTGCTGCCACATGAGTTAGCTTCATCTTGTTCGACATACAAGGCTCGGTTCAGGATGAGGTCTTACTTGCAGGGGTTGCCCTCCCACCAGACGGTCGCGATACCGACATGGGGGGCATTCTTCATCATGTCACGGTTGGGAACACCGGCGCCGTAGAGCATAGCCTTGTAAGTGAAGCCATGTTAGTCATCCTCATCTCGGTCACTTCCACTGAAAGGTACATAGGTACAAGGACATGAGCATGAAGCACAAAAGTAATCCGGCTCAGCACATTGGTCCGGCGGCACTTGAGCAAGGGTGGGGCTAGTCCTTAGGCCATGTCTAGCCAATGTTTGTGACCCCGCCATAAGTACCTTTACCCCTCACCAACTCCGCAGCGACCATCCTCCAAGCGGAGTTGTGCCCGTCGCAACTTTTTTCGATGTCTCTTCTCCCCGGTTGCGGGGAAAATGCCAAAGGGCGGGGTTGTGACGAGACCAGATGAAGAAAGCAGGGTGAAGGATCAGAAGAGACAGGAAGAAAGATGGGAGGAACTCACTTGTGCGCCTGGAAAGTCATGTTCCCGCGTGATAGTATGCGACCACCGGTTGAGAGGACCTCCTGGCGGCAGCGTCTTCCACTGGGTGTAGTCTCCGGGGCGAGGCTCGTTGCGCGGGCCGTTGTTGGACGCGGCATCGGCAACCGCGTCTGTGCTACCAACTGGCCCGGCGCCATTGGCTGGATTATCGCTCCCGTTGGACGTCATGTTGTGTAGTGCCGATGTCGTTGTTGCTGTGTGCGAGGAGTTGTGATGACCGTTGACGGATCTGGAGTGACTCCCGTTGACGGCAAGGGCTGAAGTGTCTGGGGTCTGTGAGGGTGGGAGTTGTTGTCAGTGGTAGGATGGAGGGAGACAGGAGAGGGGAGGGTTTGGAAATAGAGTTGTGTAGGGAGTGGGAGGAGAAGGATGTTGAAGTAGAGCTGCTGGCAGAACTCCGGGTGTTCTGTTGCGTATGAGGAATAAGGGGTTACACTCTGAGGTGTTGGGGCTGGGGATGATCGGAGTTTTAACTCTCTTTTGGCAGTCGTCAGGCAAGATCATCCCATTCTTGAGATCCCAACCAGCCAGCGCACTTGTGGCTAGCGGACCTCGGACCATGCTAGCAAGAAGATGGAGCACATGGAGCAAATGGAGGTACCGGTAGAGGGGCCGAACGGTTATTCTTACCTGGACCAGAGTGGAGCTCATGGTTGCGGAATCCACGCTAAGGATCGAAGCCGTCAGGAGCGGACAAGAGAGAGAACAAGGAGACACCTTGTGGACTTGCCTTGCAAGCTAAGGGGCGGGAGTCTGTCGTGCTTCTCTCAGAGATGGTTCATGTAGTAGTATGTGGCTGATAGTTTGGCCCCTAACACCGGTACCGGCGCGAAGGAACCAGATATTGTTCTGCAAAGAGGGAACCACGAAGCTGGTTGAGCCTCAGCCCATCAAGGTGTGTCTCGCCTACCTTGACCTGATGCATCACAAGAGAACGGCCGAGATAGGAACCGTGGACAGCAGGGACGAATCAGTGCCTCGACAGTTGTCCTTCAGGAGAGACTAAACGACGGCTGGCAGTAGGTACGAAGTCCAGGTGCGTAAATTGAGATGGCCAAGCAGCAGAAGGAGCTTAGCAGAGCTTAAAGAACTTCTGTATTCTGCTGACAGTAAGATAAGGTACTGAGATGCCAAGACAGTCCAGGGCAAGTGAAGCTTGTGACAGAAGGAGAGGATACGAGAAGGGGAGGAAGAGAATAGAACTGCAACTGGTGCAGTTCATATCCCAATGGCATCATAGACCGGCCTGATAGAGGAGTGTCTGGACGGCAGCCAGTTCGAAAATAGCAACACTGAGGTCCCTTGGCCCATCTTGCACACCATGTACAGAGAGCATATACTGCGGTAGACATCTTCAAGTGAAGGAGGTCAACCAGAAAAGAAGAAAAAGGAAATGCTACTCAGATCCACACATCCATCCCAAAGCACGCCTCGAGCACTGATGTCGTAGCACACCACTGCGCTGTGGTTGAGGGAGCTGAGAACGCGGGAGGGCGTGGAGGTGTTCCGTGTCGACGGCGAGCCGGAGTTGTGCAAGGCTTGTATGGGCAACATTCTTAGGTCCCGACGGCTAACGGAGGGTACTTCCGCGGAATGGCCAACGTGGTAGATGTCGAGGTCCACGGGCTTCTCTCCGCTGGGACTGGAGAGGTATTTCCATGCTCCTCCAAAGTTTCTAGACTGGGTGCACCATCGTTAGGTTTCCCCAGCTCTCCCCACGATGTGGCAGAACTCTCCACCCATGGTTCCGCTTTGGAAAGAACGTCAGGAAGCAATCAGAGACTTCTTATTGCAAAGACGATGGGCTGAAGGATGACTTGTCGTTGAAGAAGGCATCCAGACGGCACAGCCAATAAGGAGAGGGAAGCGATGGAACTGTCACTTGCCCCGCATGCGGCAGAGACAGAAGAACTCGTAAACTTCGGCCTCGTGATGTTGAAGGATTTGATGCAATGTGTCTGGTAGGCCAATGGTTGGCACTGTTGAGTCAATGGTTCGTGTAAGAAGCAAAGTATTGTGTCATGAGTTCTGGAAGAACTTCGTTTGTTGATGAAGGAAGGACTCGAGGAGTTGACTTGCGTCCGATGTTCGGCTTAGACTCAAGTTGTGTTAGTCAGCATTTGAAGGGGCCCATGCGGACCTACATTTAGGCGAGTTGCAGCTCAAGTTCGACCTCCACTACGTCCATGCATCGAAGACTTTCTCCTCAAGCGCATGTCTCAAGTCCCACCCCCAGTGCGGAGAATGTACACCTGTGTGGATTCCACTATACTAGCGGTCCCAGGAGCGGCTGAAGTCGACGGCTAAAAGGGAGTTGTGGAGAGGCGTGGAGAGGGCCAAGTGCGCCGTCGACGGGTATTCTCAGAATCTTGATACTTTGAACAGTCTGTCACCGAGAGAGCCGCCGGACTTCTTGACTTCAAAGGGGTCGAGGATAGGTCTTCCTTGCGGTGCTGCATTCCTGCCAGAGAAGGGGAGACAGACGTCAAAGTCTCGGCCAAACACAGCCCCGGACGCGGTCTGTGTAAGTGTCGGCATGCGGGACGCTGTAAACCCCACGCTTCGGTATGGACAATGACATGCACCTGCATTTCTGCATGCAGAAACATCCCGCGGGAGAGGCCCAACGGTGTGTAATTGGAAAGCTTCGTTGTGCAACGGCAAGCGTCAGTATGACGCTCGCTTTATGTGGAAGTCGAGGTGCCGAATGCGTTGCCGAGTATATTACACACGGTGTGTAAGAACTTGGAAGGCGAGGCAGACAAGCCATGACGGAGGTAGATCAACGCAACCCTGTGTTCAAGTGGCAGACTCAAAGCATAAACTCCTCGTTCGCCTATTGAAGCAAGAATCCAGGCTATGGTCCAAACCAGTTTCGTAGCACCAGTCGTCTCTCATCTCTCATCGCTGCCAACAGCCGTCGGGTTCCTCATCTGCACCTACCACCAGTAACAGGACACAGTTCGCCCATCGCCCAACAACACTAATCTCGATCGAAGAAACTGATAATGTACAGGTAGCTGCAACCCCCACACTCGATCTGCATCCCACCCCGCGAAGCAACCCGGGGTTCTGTCCCCTGTCCCTTCCTCCCTGTCAAAGCTGTCACGGGCTTGACCCCCACTCACACGCCATCATTGATGTTCAACCGGTAACAAACATCCCAATCCAAGCCCCTTTTCCATCGAAGACAGTAAACCGTTGAAGACATCAAACCACCAGCCAAAAAAAGGGTTGAAGAAGTGAAAGTTGAGGAAGAAGCGAAGAAGTAAACGACGAACAATAAACATAAACAGAACGGTAAGAAAAGTGAAACTCGAACCATATCCAAGAAGCGAACCAAGGCGAACCACTCAATCAGACATCACACCAAGCTTGACCTCGATCTCAAGCACCAACAACAACCCCCCTCCCCTCCTCCAGCCTTCTAACCATCTCCCTCTCCCTCGGGCTCCGGGGATTAGCATCAATCCCCAGTATAGCACTAATCCTCGTCTTGTCTTGACCCCCCTTTCCGCCAGGGTAGACGTGATCGTCCGGGCTCCCCACGGGTGTGATGGGCGTGTGAGCCGCCACCCCGCCGGGAGCACCCATGTAGCCTGTCACGGTCGAGGTACCGCGCCACGCCTGCTCCAGCACAACGGGATTGGCGCAGGGGCCGTAGTCAGCCGCCACCGCCGCCCAGAAGCTGGCGCGGTGCGCCGCGTAGATCGCCGCGAGGCGGGACATGTCCACGGGATGGGAGGTGGTGGTGGCGGAGTGGGTCAGGGAGCCGTAGCTAGAGCTGGAGGGCGTGGAGCTGAGGGGAGGCGGGGGAGGGAGGGCGGAACAGTCGAGGCGGAGCGGGCCGGGCTGGTGGTGGGGACGGGCGGAGTGAGGGGGCATCGGCATGCTGGCGCTCGTGGGCGTCATGCCGGAGCTGCGGTAGGGGGCAGATGCCATCAAAGGGGCGCTGTGGGGATGGTGCTCGGCTAGGGGCGTGGGGTAGCCGCGAGAGGCAGTCGGTGAGTTGGCCGAAGTAGCAGAGGCGAGGGCGAGGGTCATGGAGGCGGGTTTGGGGAGGATGGTCGGGAGGCGGGGGGAGGCGTCGGTTGAGGTGTTGTTCATGATGCTGGGGAGCTGGACGCTGTTGGGGGAGGTGGGGCCGTAAGACCCTGCAGATCCAGGGGGAGATGAGGACCGCGAAGGGGTGTTGGCGCCGGAGTGCTCGTGGATGGGCGAGGGGATTGAGGCGAGCACGGTCGGTGAGTGGCCGCCTGTTGAGGAGCCGGAGGATACAGAGGTCGTTCGCTTACGACGGTTGCTGCCGTGGCTGAGCTGGTGGTAGTGCAGGCGGCAGGCGAGCTCCGTCTTCTTGAGGTGGGCTGCTATGTGTTTGTAGGGCATCTTCTGAAGGCGCGTCTGGAGGAGATATGCTTCCTAAACACTTTGTCAGTATTGAACTGTGGACGCAATGTGGCATGTACTGCTTGAGCTGATTCAGACATACCTCATCCTCGCTCCAAGCCCGTCCGCCTCCTGTCGAAGCTGTCTTTCGGTGCTTGGTGATGCCGTATTCGTGACGATCCATAGCATCAGAGGTCGGCGTGTAAGGTACCGACGGCGCCGGCATCTGCATCGTTGGAGCCATCATGGTCCAGTTTCCAAGTATGATTCCTCTTCTCTCGAGAGTCTTGTATCGTATACAACAAAGTGAAACAGTGTAGCCAAGCTGTATGACCAGGCGGTGTGTCCCAAGAATCGAAGTCCGTCACAAAAGCCTTCAAGGCGTGTGGTGAAAAAAAAGTCCTGCAGAGCTAGCTGCTTCAAGAATCGAAATCGTCGTTCGTTTGGCAGTCTGACAAAGGGTGAAGTTGAGCCCAAATAACCACGCGAGGTACGATCGAATGTGAAGTTGGTCGTGAGAAAGGTCGTTAGAGAAGAAGTATAATAATCCAGCTTATACAGTCGAAGAAGTGTCGTATGTCGATATGCCCGTAGAAATGAATGAAAGCAGCCAACCAGTTGGTAAATAATAAAGAATGTAAGTTCAACTGCAAAGAAGAGAACGAAGGGAATGGGACACACACGCTACAGCGTCGTGATGGCAAAGCAAAAAAGGCTACTCGTGGTGAGGAAGTCCTTGGATGAAAGTAAGAAGGTAAACAAGAAGGGAAGATCAGGGAAGGGAAGGTAGAGATAATAATGCAGCATTATTCCTCCCAGAAACCCGTGTTAGCACGCATGATGTCCGTGAGCAAGACACATCCACTTGGATGGACGATGGACCGGGGGTGGTAGGGCCACATAGTACAACCTAAACTCTAGCCCTGTTACAGACCAGCTGTCTGGACCCTTGAGGGAGGGGGGGAAGCCAAGAGCACAGGACATGGGAGGGTGGCCACCGGCCAGGGCCAACCCGATGCATGGTGAACCGGGCGTGGATTTAGCTGCAGTGCTGGAGTGACGGATCGGGGATGCATAACGATGTTGTTGAATAGGATCCGCCAGGTAGAATATGGTCTTTTGACTGAGCTCCGGAGATGTCGTCCCATCAAGAGGTTACTTTGGACCCCAGATGGTCCATGCTGAGTCTGATGTCGAGTACTGATGACGGACGTGCGCGGGAACAGATCAAAGAACACCAGATGCAATCATGATGCCGATAGATCGAGGATTGCCGTATACCTCCGGATAGAAGGCCAGATGTCATGGTGGCCTATCTCGACATGGCCCGTTTCGTCTGGTGAAGAAGAAATGACGACGATATCTCAGGTTCGCCAACATATGAGCAGGGCTCACCGCCACTAGGCGCGCGGGTTAGTCCTCGTCCCAGGTGTCTTAGCTCTTTGGCGTCCACCTGGACTGGATCGGGCCACGGCTATCTGTATGTAGGTCTCCTTGAGGCGGCAACATCTGGTGTCGTGGGAACAGCCCGAGGAAAAACGCAGGACAGGTAAGGCGACAGAGCGGACCAGAAGAAGATCACAGGAATCTCGAGTATGCGCCTCGCATCGCGAATGCCCGCTCGTGTTGTGTCGCTGTATCGTAAGATGTGTCGATGTTTCGTGTCGAAGGTTGAAGGTAGGGATTGTTGTTTGGTCGTGTGTTACAGAATTAAGCTCGTCCGTAAGTTGCTCCACATCTCTCCACAGCTTCATTGTAATTGGTCAAATCCGGCGAAGCGGCTCTTTCAAGGGGGGGCGCCACAGCGGGAAGTGGATACCTTAGGTACATAAAAGCCCCACCACTTGCGAAGGACCTGACTGCTAGCTCATGGTTCGTTTTGTTTTAACACGAGCATTGTTGAAACACGAGGGTCATGATTCTGGTCAAGCCGCCAGAACATACCAGCAACTAGACAATGGGCCTCTGCCAACTTGCCTGTGGAACAGTGGCGCCTAGGCCGCAGCAACTGGGACCAATGTGGTGGTTTGTCGAGGGGGGGGAAGCACGACAAGTCTGTCGGCACGAACATGACGGAATCACCTAGATCGGATCTGGATTGCAGTTCGAGGAAAGAGCACCAGAGCTCCTTCCCGAATCCACTGCCACCTGCGGTCTCTGGCATCATTCAGCTTGTTCTGTTCTCTTCTATACTTTCGCATCTCAAGGCGACAAACACAGACAAACACTTCCTCTCACCTTGAGTCCTTGAAGCCTGGAACTGGTGGATGCCGGACGAGGAATGCCCTTGGTTCGTGAGTCCTTGAAACTCGCTAAATTGGTGGGCCAATTTCGGCCAAGTGTCAGCCTTACCCAATGTGGACGGGCCCTGTCTCCAACCCCTGCTTCCCGAAACCGACGTCAACTCTTCTTCCTTCAACCTCACCACATCCACCACGAGGACCACACCGCCGGCAGCCCAGCTGTTCGAGAGAAGAAACAAATCGAATTCACTGGCCAATAGACAATTTCCGTTTGTCCATGTTTCCTGCAGTCGCTCGTACACGTGTACATTCTGGATTGGAGCCCCCAAAAGCGCCCACTGGCTTCTCCACGCACCAATGCTCAACCCACGATGCGCCAAAGATAGCATCTAGCCGCCGACGAACCAACAAGCTACCTACGGCTAACAAATATCAGAGGCGATAGAAGTGTCACCAGCCGCCCACAGCTTCTTGTTATGCAGGATAGACAGCGAGTCTGCAGACGTCCGTCATCCAGCGGCCTACCGTCCCGCGACTGCGTTTCCTGCAATGCACCGGTGTGGACGAAGCAGGCACACAAAACCAGATGACGGTTTCGACTTGTTTGGCATTGTTTGGTTGCTCAAGAAGCATGGGCCACGCTTAGGACACCCAATATGAGTTTTAATGCGAAGCAACATCTGGATCGGCTTCTCTTCATACCAGCACACTTTGGAGACTCACATTTGGCTCTTCTTCTTGGGAAACTCGGATGCTCTTCGCGATATCACAGTCAGTCTAGTTTTCAGGAGTAGGAGGTTGTCGTCGCCCGGCACGGAGCCATCGAGATCAGGTTGACCTCCCCTACGGCTTTATCGGCTGGGAAGCGGCCTCCGCATCAGCAAGGGAAACATTGATCGTCCGGTCGCGTTTTACACGGGCCGCTTGATCCGCAGGACCACGCACGACACTCGGCGACTTTGCAAATGTGCAGCTGCCCGATCACCGCTTACATCTCTTCCTCACCAGCACACAAGACCCCTTTCAGCAATGTCAGCATTGCTGTTCCAGCCTACCCGGTACTCGCGTGTTTTCTCCGCCCATCATCACCACGCATTGCAAGATCGAAGCTCGTCATGGACGATCCTACGGAATGCACCATGGCCGAGATGAACTTCTCCAGATTCAGCGGCTTCCTCATGCTGTTGATCGATCGCGGTGTCCCCGGATCTAGCTGTGCTTGGTTTAGCACCATGGCCATCAACTAGCAACCGGGTTGTGGGCGTTGTTCCGAGAACAGGTCCTCAGAGATGCTGCCTTAGACCCTTCACCATCTGGAGTGGGCGGCGGTTTTGATACGCCCTCAAACCGACACTCCGGTCTACCAGGCCCGCGAACTATCACGGAGCACTGCCGACTTACCAGATACCCTCGGTTCCACCACCGCTGACCTGGATCTGGACCGCTACAGTTCTTCAGATCGACATATCGACAAGATCATCTCATCTTCAGGCGAGGATATGCTGGCTTCACCCCGCTGCTCATCAACCAGTCTGGCCAACAGAACAGGCGAATGACTTCTGGAAGCCAACTCGTTCAACGAGAAGGGACGACAACAATGCAGAATTGGCATGCGATCCTTGGTTATCGGATGACATGATCGTCTCACGATCAGTGCCATTGTTCTTTGTCTCTTCAACTTATCCCGTTCTGTCAGAGCATCCACATCAGAACAATGGTTTGGGACGGAACCATGCATGCAATATGGCAAAGTTGCCACGCTCGAGTTGGGCATCCCATCTCAGATATTCAATCATACTCAACAGCTAGCGGCACGTCAATATCCGAAGAAGTCGAGGCCTTGTACCACCGTACCACAGAGCGTGTGGGCGATGTGACAGGGGCTGCGAACAAGGGTTGTGCCACTGGACCATCCCTTTGGCGCCGATTAGCGAAGAGCCTCACGCTACTCCACCCTTGCCGAAACCGACATCCTCAAACGTCTGCCGTCGCTGGTGCTAACACACTGCGACTCGGCAGGTTTCACATCCTCGCTGGAAGCATTGACGACTTCTTCACCGCAAGTCCCATCTGCGATCCTTCTTCGGGACTGTGCTGTCTCAACTCTGATCGAGTTGACGACAATGGCAAACCTCTGGTATGTACTTTGTCATTTCGGAGAGAAGCTTGGCTGAAGAGAGATGCATCTTCACCTCTGGTCTCCGCTCTCTGGTCTCTCTCGGCCCAGTTGCCGTCGTCTTGTTGAAGGATGCTGTTACGGCTACGGCTACGGCAAGCGGATGCTGCACTACCAGGGTGCTGTCAGGCTACCGCAGAGTCGCATTTGTTTCCAGCCGCCCATGTTTAGGCGATGTTTCGGTTCGAGATGGCTCCGCATCCCCCGCTAACCTAGGATGCGTGGACTAATGGCCGATGCCGAAGGCGCGGCCGTCGCCAGCCGGACACGTTCTAGCAGTCTGTATTATACGAAGTTCGCTTGGCCTCCTTCGCCATACACAGTACAAGACTCCCATCATCCGGCGCCCTTCGACCTCCCACGTTCAGTCGACCAGAGCATGTCCAGAAGGAACCCTCACAACCAAGCACCAAGTCTAGTAGGCGCTTGTCTTCCGGGCCGCAGAGAGCAGATCTTGATCGTCCCACCCCACAAACAAGGACTATGTTCTTCCCTCATCTACCGCACGTACGGTCAGACCCGGTGGTCGAGCCTCCGGAATGCGTACGCCGTTATGCCCACACCTCCCCTCCATCCCCTCGGCTTTTCCCTGCCCTGCCTGCCAATGCCCGCCAAGTGAAAGATGTGACAAGGTCTCCCCGGTTGACAATGCGCGAGAGCAATGACCATCTGAACGGTGATGGAGATCTTATCTAAGCGAGACTCGATATGGCAGGCGTGGTCTGTGGTCATGGGAAGTGGATGGGAGGCAAGCCCTGGGCTGGACGTCCGTCATTTCTCGGCTCGGAAGACAGCCGACTCGACTGGTGTGATGCGGCTCGTTCAAGAGACTCGGTATCCCGGGGTTGGTGCTCTCACCGATGTCGTATGCGGTCGATCATCTTGGTCACTTCAATGGACGTCGACGTTCGACTAGGTCGGTGTCGATGACTGATAACCGAAACTGGTGATGAGCGTCCGGATCAGTCTGAGCATGGGCGGATAGAGATACCGAGACTGAGCCCGTGACTACATCCTTCGGATTCGGGTCTTCCCCAGCGTCCAGATCCGGTACTCGACCCCTATTCGGTTCCCGAGCGGGATCCTGGTAATCTGCGCGGTTTTGCTCGGTCGCGGAACATCCAGGTGACGAGGTCTCAGTTACGTGGGCAGGGAATGGTTCCGTACGAGACAGGACGTTCACTCACCTGTGGTACTCGGAGGCACCTAGCCTTTACGCAGCTGAGTCACAACTCGTATTTTACCTGCCTTCCGTGCCTTCGCCTTCGGGTCTTCTGCGAGCAAACTTCTGCGGTAGTTATGATGTATCGGCTGGCTCCTGTGGTCTTTATGCTGTACCAACCGTTTTCGTCGAGACACGGGGAGGTACAGCATGCAAGCTTGATATTGGGGAAGGTTCAAAGACCGTTAAGAGGAGATTATGTGGCTGTGTACATGGGCAATACAGCCATTCGGGCCACGCTGACGAGATTATAGTTCAAGCGGTGCTTGCTCGTTTCATTGGCGATGGGGTCACAGTCCGAAGTCAGAGGCGAAAACAGATGACGAGCCAGCCCAGTACTTATCATCCGAACCAAGCGCCACCCTGCTTTTCGGCCACTGTTCCAAGATATCTTGCAATTGTAGGTTAACTTTCAGACTGCCAATCATTCAATATCAGATATACGGCCAATGCCCTCCCTCATGCGACGGATCCGAATCGGAGTACATTACACATCATGTAGTCTATGCAATATAAGAAGCGTGCCCGAGTCGATTCATACATTTCGGCACGTAGCGTAAGGAGGTCGGTCAAAAGGCACAGTCAATACAAACCTGTCCACCTTGGGGGGTCGTGCTTCACAGCCACTGGTGATGAATGCAATGACTTCAACAGACATGAGGGTCTTCGATTAGAGGTAGCCTTGTCCCTGAACTGTGCTGAATACCGTCCCTGTCGTTCTTCGGGATGCCCAGCCTTCTATGTACCTGCTCGAGCAAGGCAGAGTAGTATTTGGACTTGGAAGCTTGAGTCAATACCGCTGGTGACCGTGGGAACACGCGTCTACCCGTTTTTCACAATCTCTAACACCCGTCCCTGATCCGAGATGTCTACACCGCTATCATGATAATAACTTGGGCACAAACTAAGTCATAAGGGCTGGCTATCCTATGGTCTCTTGAGGTTTCTTTTCAAAAGAGAAAGACAAAGCGACAACAGTGTTCAGAAGCCAAACAAACGGCGTCACTTTCAGGTAGTATGTGCTTTCAACTACCGGTAATCCGTACTGTTTTTTTGGTTCGTGCTACCTTATTTTCAGAACTGGCCCTGTGGGTCGTACCCCACCCCCCCGTCCAATCGCAGCCTGCGGGCGCGTTCACTCGAAATCGAGTGAACGCGACCGAATGAACGCGCCCGCAATTCTGGATCTCTCGGCGTGAAAGCGAGCAAAAGCAAGAAAACCCTGATTACTGAGAGGTAAGAGATACTTTCGTCACATTGTTCTCAATCCACCACGAATCAATCCCGTGCTTTCCGCATCAGCAACATTAATTCCCGCTGTGAGCCGTTCTCTTCATCCACACCTTCCTTGCTCGTCGATACCTGCTGGTTACGGCACGTCATTTGAAGGAGCAGTCCCTTTTGTTCTCTACGTACCTGCCAAAAGTACTGACTTTGAACTTCCCATCCAGCTTCTTGGCCGTGTCGTCAACCTCCTCCACTTTTCCCATCGAGCCCACTTCTCGGTGGACAAGTACACGTGTACCTCTCACTTTTAATCACCCACCCCAGCTTTCTCGACCCCTCTTTAACTTTCCAGGTACCTTCAACCCAAACCACCCATTTTAGTCTGAAGTTTCGTCTCAGGTTCCTCCTCTGACATCTCCCAGTGTGTCTGTTTCGCTAGCACCAGGTATTCGTCGGTACTTATCATCAACACCACGCGACACTACTCGCACGAGGTCACTCTCCTGTACTCACTGGGGTCCCTCAGCTCAATCCACAATAAACACAACAGAGTGTGCGGTACCATCACCACTCCAGCCCGTAAGTACCTTTTTCTCTGCATTGTTCAGTACCTCCTCTATTACTCCATCCTGCCCCCCAAAATACCCTCATTGTCCCTGTTCGAGGCATGTCTCCAGGGACAACATTCTGTGTGTGTCATCAAGCTGTCTGCTGCTGCTGCTGCTGGTGCTATTGTCGTCCCCCGCCATTCATCGTCTCGAGGCCCATTGTCAACAATAACAACAACAACAACAACACCATCGAGCTCGAGTCCTGGACTCGCTCGCATGCATTATCGCCCGCAATGCATGATCATCGCAATCAATATCAGTCAAGATGAATACCCGCCGGCACCTACAACACCATCATCGATCAATCACCCAACCACCTGCCTGATAAAAGGCAGGATGGAGGAGACCAAACATTTACCTCTTCAGGCTTGGTGCAGTTAAAACTGCTGTGCTGCTGGCCTTGAAGAAACAGACCACCACGGCCATGTCACGTCGACCAAAGCGCTTGGCTGTACACTACAGTTCAACTGTTGCGTGCGCATACTACCACAGCTCAACTTCGACCACCACCAAATTACTCGCCATGCGTGCACAGATGGATGTCCCGCTGCAGGATTCTCCCGCAACACAGCATCGGCATTAGACACCATGATGGAGCACCACCAGCATCGCCGAGCGCAACAATTTCTCACATCCCTGTCATCGCTCTCGCCTCAATTTGCTTCTAGCAAGCCTGGCCAGGACAATGACGGACCAGCAGCAGCAGCAGCAGCAGCAGCAGTGACCACAGCACGACAGAATGGCAGCCGAAATGGTGTCCATATCGAGTTTTGTTTGCTCTTGCAACAGCACCACCAAAAGCTCAACAGACAGCTTGGAGCTCCAGGGAGCTTCTGGGCTGACAGGGCCCCCTGGGAACACACCAAAAGCGATTAATCCCGGCTAACCATTGGTTGATCCTCCCTCTCTAGGTCATGCAGTCCTGGCAGATTGGCGAGACCAACGCCTGGTACCCCAACGCCAACCCCAATGCGCAGCAGCAGCACCCACTGCACGTGCCGCCCAGCCACCCGAATGATTTGCAACAGTAAGTGGTACCCCCGGCTCCCCCCCTCTTCTTGTACCTTTACCGTATCCTGGCCCATACAAGACACCCTCTTCTTCCCCCCTTCTCCCTCCCCGTTGCCCACAAGTTACTCCTCTCTCACCTCTGTCCCCCGTCATTCTTCCCTCTCGTTCCACATGTACCTCTTGTACAGTACTCATCGCTCCTTCGACCTCGACTTGCCGACATGGGAGAGCTTTTGAGCTACTAAAGAGTACCATCTACTGCACCGTCCCAAAATCCACACCACAAGTACCCTTCCCTCTCCCGCCCACAAGCGCGACGCACGTACACACGCGGTCGAACCTTGGGAAAGCTTCCCTTGGATCCCCGATAATAGCAGCCTCGCTCTTATTCCTTCCCCATCATCCCGATAAACATTGGATTGTCCCGCAATCGCCGAGACCGTTTGCTTGTCGTCGCTCGTCGACCCGCCTTCTCCAGGTCGAGGTCAAACCTAGGTGCTGGTGATTACTAGCTAGTCACCTAGGCGCCGGCAGTTTTGCCGACCTTTCATTTATTCCCCTTCGTCGCGTCGCTTATCTGCGATGAAGAAGGGCGCGCGTGCCAGCGACGTGCAAGCATGGCAACGTCAACAACAGGCGGCGGCGGCGATGCCATCGCTGCAACAGGCGCCGCCGCAACAGCAACAACAACCACAGCAGTTCGCTAACCATCCAAACTGGTACAGCGCACAACCTCACTATCCGCAGCCGCCTCCCGACATGACTAGGCGTCAACCGGAGCAGCAACAGCCCCATTTCGCTGCGTACGGCGCCCCGCCTCCTTCTCATCCCGGCCAACAACAGCATCATCCAGGCCAGGCCCAACCCGCGATGGCCCATGCCCAACAGCCGCAGGCGTCTGCGCCCCCTCAGCAACAGCAGCAGCCGACGCCGAATCCAGCCCCGGCCCCGACCCCGAGGCAGCGCAAGCGTCCCGCTCCGTCGCAACAGGTTGCACATGCTCCCGCACCCCAGCCCCAGCAGGTGCAGCAGCATCCTCAGCAGCAGCATCCTCAGCAGCAGCACCCCCAGCAGCACCCTCAGCAGATGCAGCAACACCCTCAGCATCCCCAGCATCCCCAGCAGGTGCAGCAACAGCACCCGCAACATCTTCAGCAACAACAGCAGCACCAGGGTGTGCCGCCGCCTGTCCAGCCTCACCAGCAGGCACCTGCTGCCGCCGCGCCACCGCCAGTTAACCAGACACCCATCCAGCCCCCTCAGCAAGGCGCACCGGCACCCCCAGCTGGTGCCCCCGTTCCTGCCGCGCCGGCGCCCACAGATGACTCCACCCCCCAACCCCCGCCTGCCAAGAAGAGTCGCACGAACACGCCCTGGACTCCGGCCGAGGAACTTCGTCTGAAGCAGATGCGTGACGCTGGCAACAGCTGGGCTGAGATCGCAAGGGTTTGTTTACACTGGTGGCTGAGGAGATCACATGCCCACCTTGCAACAGAGAGCTAACATGCCGCTAGACATTCCCCACTCGCACGGAGGGCAGTGTAAAGAAGCACTGGTACAAGGACATGCACTACGCCGAGTTTGCTGAAGACGAGGTATGTTACTCCCCACTTACCCCCCGGTTTGCCACCATTTGGCGATGCGTGCGGGCATATATACTAACCAGGTTCCGTATCTTTTAGAGTCAAGCGCTGCTGAACGCCATTAAGGAGTACGAGAACAACAAGTGGAAGACGATCGGCCAGAAAGTCGGAAAGCCAGCCAAGGCCTGCGAGCAGTATGCCAAGGAGAAGTTCCCTGAGCTCTTCTCAACTCCCAAAGCCAGATAGGCAAATGGGATGGCAGTGGCAAGAGCGCAGGGACCGAGCAGTCTGTCAATGAGAATGTCCAAGCTCTTCTCAACGCCCAATGCCAATATGGAGTTGAGAGAGGCAGCGGCGGGAGCGCAGGAACTAAGCGGAAGAGTAGAGAAGAGGTGCGGACAAATGAGTCCAGATCTCTCTCGCTCTGCCCCTCTGAAGCATATCGGCGCATTTTGCGAATTCACACCGACCATTTCGCAAGCTTTCCCACTATCGGAAGCATACCGGCGCGCTCTCTGCTTTTCCACTTTCTTCGTCTGAATAAGGGAGACGTCGGCACCGGAAAAGAGCAACAGCGATTACACTTTTCCCAGTTTCGGCTCATCCTTTCGGAAGCACAACAGCCTTTAATGAGCAGATGGGTTGGGGTATCGACGACTCTTCCACTACATTGGTCAGGAGGTCGTTTCCAATCCCCACGAGGCATGCGTTGGCTTTCTTATTCTTTCATATTTTGTTGCGCTGGATTTCTTTTCTCCTCACTTGGAAGGGGCTCGTCTGGGTAGGGGTCGTGGATGTACCTCAATCATCCCATCGGATTTGCGAAGCCTTGGTGTTAGGGACTTTAGAGAGGGAAAGCGCGAATCCGTCAAGCGTGTCTTTCGAAAGCATGTTTCGTGTTCAGCGCGAGTCTGCTGTTTGATGACATTGGCGCTGCGGTGCTCTTGGTTCTCTTGGTGTTTCGTCCGTGGATACCAAAAGTATACGGTCAGGTGTGTGTTGGGATGGACGCCGGAATGCTGGTTATGGCCTGGATACCACCCAATAAAAGTCCATCGACATCACGGAGGACTTGAAGATGGGAGTGTTACGACTAGTGATGGACTTTTCTTTATTATTCGGTCTCTTTTTCTTGAGGGAAGCTTCTTCTGGATGAGGAGGCGAGGTTGTGTGTTCAGACCTCTGGGGGACGTAGAGGGTTTGAATTGGTTTTTTTCTGAAGGGAGAATGATACTGTATCGGTGGTTTAGCTAGAGCAGCTTGGATGCTATACCCCTCGTCGTTTTAATAAACATTAGGTTTTCGGATGTCTTTCTGACCTGACCAAGCACTTTGACGCGTGAACGATTGCTAAGATGATCTGTCGTTGGAAACAGTTGAGTGTGACTTATGGAAGGTTAGTGACGAGCAGGGCAGGGCAGAAGAGCAACGAGCAGAGCAGACGAACCGCATGATAAGTAGCAGAGGAGAGGTAAAGGTTCGATACCCACATGATCTGGTGTGAGATTCAATGTGCCACAGATACAAGTGTGACCAACCCGTGGCGGAGGGGCGAGTTACCTTGCGACGTTGCTTCGCTACATATGAGAGGGAAACCCTCGAGGCCAGGAAGACGGGCAGCAGCCGGCTTTTATGTCCAGTGCCCCCTGTGTGGCCACCCCTCCTCCACGCTGTTACGCCCTTCATCACCACCATCACCCATCCCCAGCGTGCTTGGCTATTTCCTCCACTTCTTCGCGGTCCCCTCCCCGGCCCGCTTCGCCTACCCGTACAAAGCTCTTAGCACTACGAGATAGGTACATGCATCGGATAGCCCTGCGTGTATACCTATCTTCACCGTTGTGAGTCTAATGGGCTGACTTGGGGTGAGGTCTCTAGTGTTGTTGTTGTTTACTGCGTCGATGGTACCCTCACAAGAAAACACCGGAGTTGAACTCATGTGATGCCAGGTATCTACCGCTGTAGCTCCGAGTCCCGACCGAGTAACATATATCCATCAGACGGTTTGTAGATACCTCTACGCAGATTTGGATCCTGTACAGATTCTCAACAAGGAGCAGAGGGGGGGGAAGGGCTAGAGTACAAGGTATCATTATTTTGGGAAGCTTTCAACCTGCCTACCCTATACATGACACAGGGTGTTCCTGTGGTTGGTCTTGGCTGTGGCGTCATTCCACCTGCTTCCTGCTGTCCGACCCTCCTTGGCTCGTGCGTGACACCTGGTTGGGCAATCTCGATAAAAGTCTGGGGAAATGTACAATCTCGTGACTATTAAATGGATACCCGGCGCTCTGGTACTACTGGGTTTTCCTTACGAGTCTAAACATGATACTGGACTGCTTGACATGACACTGAGAAAGGTCCTCTTTTATTACACACACTTAACATGGCGATATCTATTTCCGACGCAGTCACGCATTCTTCGATATCGAACCAGCAACAACAACAAAACCCGGCAGTCACGCACGGCCTGTCATGGTGGTGGCGGGAAGGAATCAAACAAGCCTCTGCACCCTAACCAATACGAGGTCCCCTTTTGCTACCCCTGTCTCTCTTTTTTTACTCATGACATGTCAGCCACAGCAACCACCACCAGTCCACCACCCCTGTCTCTCCATGCCGGATCGGGAACAGCGCCAACGGTGGACTTTCTCGTATCGTCCATGACCATGAGAATGGATCAACACAATTCCATGTGGAGAGACACAGCCTCTCTTCTCCTGTTGATCAACAGCCCATCGCCGACAACATCCTCATTCCTCTTCATCACTCTCGCTGCGAGTCTGTCGTTCCAGCAAAGTTGAAGTTTTGGCTGTCCTCCTTGATTATTCGACGACAATAACAGCGGACCAGTTCTCCCTCGCTTGCTCCAACGGTCCCCCCTTTTAATCGCCTGTTTTTCGCCCCTTGAGGCCCTTTAATCGATCCCTTTTGGTTCTGGTCCCCGCACGAGACAAGAGTCAACAACGAATCGAACGACAAACGCACTCGCTCATCGTTCGCATCTTCACAACTTCGATCGTTTCCAAACGTGCCGTGTCCGGCTTCCTCACTGGTTCTCTCCCCGGTTGAACGCATAAACCACCGGTCTATCACTAGGAAATAGTGTGAATCAAACCGGATTTACCTTGGCTGGAGCGTCATAATCGCCTTGTTTGCATCCCGACACGACGGCTTCACTCCTGCACGAGCCTTGTTCTCTCATACCTCGGTCGGCATCCTGGACCACACGCCCTTCGTCAAATAAAACACATACACATAACAAATCACAACCAAAATGGTCCGGTCTCTCCTCCCACTGGGCGTTGCCCTCCTAGGAGCATCGTACCTGGTCGCTGCCCAGGACACCCCCACCTGCTCTCTCGAGAAGAAATGCCCCAAAGAAACACCTTGCTGCGGTCGTAAGTCTCTCTCCCTGTGATCCCAGTATTCCTGTCGCTGCCGACAGTGTCATACCGTAGTACAAGAACCGCCACTAACCATCGGCTGCCCGCATGACAGAATACGGCCAATGCGGAATAGGCGCCTACTGCCTCGGAGGCTGCGACCCGCGCATGTCCTTCTCCATGGACGCCTGCGTGCCCGCCCCCGTCTGCGAGTCCCGAACGTACGCCATGGACTCGCTCGACCGCATCGTCAGCATCGACAAGTACCTCGGCGACCCGTCCAAGGCCGACTTCGTCTACCAGGGCGAGCCCCTGCTGTACAACGACAATGTGCTCCTCACCATGCCCGCGCACTCGGTCGGTACGGTGCTGGCGTCCACGACGTACATGTGGTACGGCACCGTGCGCGCCAAGCTCAAGACGTCGCACAGCGCCGGTGTCGTGACGGCCTTCATCCTCTTTAGTGACGTCAAGGACGAGATTGACTACGAGTGGGTGGGCACTGACTTGCACACGGCTCAGACGAATTACTACTTCCAGGGTATTCCTGACTGTACGTTTACCCCCTTTTCCATCCCCCATGGTCCCCCCCCTTTTCCACTCATACTAACCGCACCCTGTCCCCTCAGACACGCAGAGCGGGAACATAACCGAACTGACCGACACCTTCTCGAACTTCCACGACTACGAAATCAGCTGGACGCCCGACGAGATCAACTGGTCCGTCGACGGCAAGGTGCGGCGCACGAAGAAGCGCGCCGACACGTGGAACGCGACGGCGAACCAGTGGGACTACCCCCAGACGCCGTCGCGCGTGCAGCTCTCCCTCTGGCCGGGCGGCGCCGACACCAACGCCCAGGGCACCATCGACTGGGCCGGCGGCAAGGTCGACTGGGAGAGCGACGACATCAAGGAGTACGGGTACTACTTCGCCACCTTCGGGCAGGTCGAGGTGGAGTGCTGGAACGCCACGAAGGCGCCGGGCACGAACCTCCACACCTCCTACACGTACAACAGCTGGCTCGCGACGAACGACACGGTCATCGACGGCGACAAGCCCACCGTGCTCAAGTCCTTCCTCGGCACGGGGCTGGACATGAACAAGGGCGCGCCGAGCGGGTCGCAGTCGAGCGGGAGCCCGACGGATTCCGCGTCCGGCCCCATTGCCAGCGTGCCCGGCGGTACGGCCAGTGGCCCGGGTCAGGCGCCCCAGAACTCGGACGGGAACACCGACGGCGGCAGCGGGACGGGCGGCGGCGGTGATGGGTCGCAGACGGGCAGCTCGTCCGGCTGCGCAGCGACGGGGTTCGCGCAGGATTGCAGCGGGAACGGAAACTCGGGTGGTGGAAACGGACAGAATGCGGGTGTGAGGCTGGAGGGGATGGCGGGAGGGAGTGCGTTGGCGGTTGTTGTTGCGCTGGCGGGGATGTTGATGCTTTGAGCTTGTGTTGTAAACATGGCTTCTGGCCACGATACGCACCCCGGGATTGAGCTCAGCATGGAGCGGGAGTTAAAACAGTTGTTTTTCTTTTCTTTGTGACTACTTATATGTATCTTGTTTTCTTATGTTCGGGAGGTTTATCATGGATGGGAAGGGGGTTACTTAAGTAGAGTACCTAAAAGGTTTAATATCAGATGAGGATGTAATGGCTCTGGCCGTCCGTTCTTTACTATGGCATGTTAGGACTTGCAAGGTCAGACGTGGGCACGACGGTCGGTGGTCGAGTGTACATAAGTGGTGTCTGAGGCCAGTGGCAGTGGTGTTCATAGTGGTATGCTGGAAAGCTCCAACATAGTCAACCGCTGTGCCTTCATCTATGTCCATGTTGTCCAAGGTCGTCATCCTCTGAGCGTCTTGCGTATTGCCTTGCCTCCCTTACATGTCCAGCTTCAACGCAGAATACGTATATGCCTCTACCTCGACGGCAAGCCACCGTACTGCTTGCGACGGGCCGGGTTCCATTGAGAAGCGGCATGACTCCATTCACGAAGTGGACCTGAATCCACCGCCCTGTATCCATCCGAACTATTCCATCAACAATGACTCGCACCTTCTCTTCCCCCTCCCGCTCTTACCGGTAGTAGTACTTCATAAGACATTTTACCACTCCCGATCCGCATCACCCAATTAGAAGAGGGCTGGATCGTCAAGTGGTATGATGCTTCCTTCGGGAATTCCGCTCCCGGTTGTTAGCAATAATGACTCTTGTACTGGAAGAGGTCCCGGGTTCGAATCCCGGTTCGGCCCTAACTTTTGACATTTTTGTACTTTTCTTTTTTGCTGCTTTTCCGGGGGGTTTTTTTGGGCGATGTCTGTGTGGTCTCTCGAGTTCGTATGTATGTTTTGTTGGTAGGTATCTGTGATGATGATGTAAGGGAAGTTGAGAGTGTGGTTGATATACTGGTCGTCTTTGCGACTGATGGATGGATGGATGGATGGATGGATGGATGCTCTTGCACCCGAGGAAGCAGGTCGTCACCTCAAGTGTCCCTGGACCACTCAAAGGCACTGTACAGCTTCCCGGGGATCAGGGGATAGAGAAGGGCGTAAGATACGTGTAATGCATATTGATGGAGATCTTGCCGGTGGGAAGCATGACCGTTGTCTGTTTGAGTAGGTAGGCTGTATAGGAACCTACCGCGCGGCTGCATCCGCACCTGCAGATATGCAGGGGTGTGGCTGTGGGTTGTGGGCCACACCTTCGCAATAAGCTTACGGGCAAGTCTGTCAGTCATCCCCGCTGCTACCTCTACGTCCCGTTTCCTCTCGCGAGGACCTCGTTGTCAACGCTATACACACTGAGCGATGCCGCTAGTTAAGGGCTAATGAAGTTGGCCCCTTGGCGGCTGAGCCCAGTTGTGACGATGTGGGGGCAACGACGCTGACATTATGCCGTAACAACGGCGGCACGCACTGGACCTCGGCATCGTGCAGGGGGAACACTTTCCAGTTTCGGCGCGCCTATGCGAACCCGGAAGGCACACGCGAATAGGGTATAAGATTCTTTTTGGCTTCTGGGGTTGGGTCGGTCTCTCGAACAAATCTACTTCTCTGTGTGATGCTCGGACTTTTGTTGGTCAATGCCCCTGATCAGCCGCCTTCATTGTGACCGCTGGACATACACTACTCGCGCACCCAGCAATCACCGCCCCACGAAGCTCAGAACATACTCCGCTAGTTATCGTTAGAATGGCTTCCCGAGACGGAGATGGGGATGCCCGCCAGACCTTCCAAGAGGCGATGGAAATGCTGGAACTACCCCCGACTAGCGGCCGGAGCACCTCCACCGGGTCGGTGAGGCGGTTCATGGCGACCAGAGCAGCTTGGCTGCCCGGTGTGGATCTGGGAGACGTTAACGTCCCCTCCATCCGCGAGGGCAAGAAGCGGCCCGGTTACAACTCCGCGTATGGCGGGCACGTGTACGCCCAGGGTGCGTTGGCCATGTGTCGGGTCCAGGCTGATGCCGAAAAGAAGAAGGGCACGAAGCCTCTAGGTTTACATGTCCGTATCTCAGTCTCCCTCATCCGGGTTTCTGTATACTGACACTCCCCTACTAGACAATCCATGGCTACTTCACATTCCCGGGCTACCTCGACCGCCCCTTCGTCTACACCGTCACGCCCCTAACGTCAGGTCGCAGCTTCAGCACCTCCTCCGTAACCGCCCACCAGCCCCTAACCCCGAGCAACAACCCAGCCCGCGACCACTTCCCCCTCTCAGACGCCTCTCTCCCCCTGGGACCGCCAGCCTTCACCGCCATGGCCTCCTTCAAGTCCTCCGCCCTGCACACGGGAGGCGGCACCGTCTCCTCGTCCGAACCATCCGTCCAATCCCGGTTCGCGGCCATCCTCTCCTCCCGCCCCGCCGACGCCTGGCCCCCGTCCCCACCGGTGGACATCGACCTCCTCACCGCCGTCGTAGGAAAGGACCTGGTGGGCACCTTCCCGGCCGTGGAGATGCGCAAGGTCGACATGACCGCCTTCAACGCCGGCCTCCCGCTCCACGAACAGCGCGAGCTGATCCTCTACCGCCTCCTCGCGCCCCTCCCGGCGGGGGGGGACTGGGACGACCCGAACGCGCACGTCTGCGTGCACGCCTTCACCGTCGACCGCAACGGCCTGCTGATGATAGGCAACAGCCTGGGGATAGGGCGCAACCCCGGCCGGTCGGCGAGCCTGAGTTATAGTTTCGTGGTGCATACCAATGCCGAGGAGGCGGTGATGAACGAAGAGGAATGGTGGGTGCAGGAGTGCATATTTCCCAGGACTGGGCACGGGAGGGGGATGATTGTGTGTAAGGTCTGGAGTCCGAGGGGGGTGCATGTTGCTACTGAGTTTCAGGATGGGTTGTGTGAGGCGCATGAGGAGAGGGGGGAGAGGGGCGGGGCGAAGCTTTAGGGGGTTGGGGGTGTGGTATTGGGATGGGGTGTCGGGTGTCATGGTTAGAGGGGCGAGGTAGCTGATTGATGCATTGGGCGAGGTGTATGGCGACAGGATGTTCGTGGGCATTATTGATATGGTATCTGTTAGAAGATGTGAATGCTAGGCGGATCGAAAGATATGGGTTAGCATCAATACGTCTTCGGCGTCGATGATGCAGCGGTAGATATTTGGAAGGCACCGGAGGCTCTAAGCGTTATAGACATGGGATAGATAGACGTAGCTACTGCATTGTGGGTGTCTCGAACTCTTGATATATGCATGTTAATCCACTAGAGGGGGGTGTAAACATTCTGCAACCAAACTATACATTTTCTTTCAAAGCCTGCCCAACAGTCTAAAGCACCTTCTCTCCATGAAATGGTGGACTGCTGAGACCACGACCTCTTTTCCTACCCCCTTCTCGGCATCGCCCTCAAATTCCTCTCCATGCTCGCGGAAGTGGCCGTGCGTGGGATCGTGGACAGCGTTCCTGGACGGGATACACCTGAAGCAAAGGCTGTAGCCTTTATAGCAGTCCTTCGCCTGGCAGGTCCAGATCTTTCCACGGACAGCCTATCATCATTCTACCGGTTAGCCCCGTTTCCCGCAGGGGAGTCATGCACAGCAGAGACTTGCACAGTAACACGCACTGCATTCGGCTTCGCCATAGAGCGCCGCGGTTCGATAGGCCTCAACATCCTCCAGCTTTTCATAGAGACTCTTCTCAGTCAGGGCGATGATAACGGTCTGGGGCACCTTGTGGTACTTGGCCAGGCATAACGCGTTCCACTCCCACCCCTTTTGGTTTGCCGACACCGTCGGTTCCAATCCCGGGCAACCCCTATCCAGCAAATAACGAACCACCTCGGTCTGTTGGCTGCCTGTGACGGCGATCTCTCGGTGGCGACTGACACCAACCAGGTAAGCAGACCTCAGCGCCCAGTGGAGTGCCGTCCACCCTTCGTAGTCCCTCGAGGTCAACAGGTCCGGCTCCGCTTCAAGGACATAGTCCAAGAGGGGCAGATTGCCTGACAGCACGGCACAGTAAAGCATCGTTCTGCCGAGCCGGTCCCTGACGTTGCTCGAGAAACGCGCCCCGTGGCGAACCAGGATCTTGATAACCTCCAAGGTGTCCAGTTGCCGAAAGCAAGCGACAAAGACGACAGGCATACCGACTCGGTCCACACCCAGCGCCGACCCTCCTCTACCGAGGAGGTAGGTAAGTACAGGCAAGCTGGCCTGAAGACAGGCTTGGCCTATCATATTATTGTGGACGTTGCTGTTATCATTGACGTTGACGAGGTGCTCTTCCACGAGGAACTTCACCATGTCCTGCCCCTCATCGATTCCAACAGAAAACTGAAGCAGCGTACCAAACAGCGGATGGGGGGTAATGTACGTCTCCACCATGCTCGACGGGGAGTCAGAGGCAATCGAGATGCCCGGCCGCCACGGCTTGATGGACAGCGGTGCACCCGCGTGAGTCTTTTCCGTTGATGTTGGGCTTCCGGGGGAAAGGACCCGCAGCATGGCGATATTACCCACGGTGCTGGCCCTTATGACCGGCGTGTCACCGTTGTCGTTGACGGACTCGATGTCGGCGCCGGCATCCAGGAGCCGTGCGACGAAGCCCGATGACACCACCATTTCTCCTGATATGATTCGGACGGCGAGTTGGTTCAGCATGGTGTTTCCAGGCTCGTCCCTCTGCTCCAGGTCAACGTTGTACTCCAGCAAAGCTGCCAGCACCTCCTCATTCTTCACTATGTGGAGGAGGGGAAGATTGCCAAGAATCATGTGATTGGCGTTGGCGCCCTTCTCCAAGAGCAGTCTCACGATGTCCGTGAATCTCGCGTAGGCCGCTAAAGCAAGAGGGGTGAGACCCGAATCCAGCTCCCCAGAGGCATTGAGATTCTGATGTTCGATGACCGGGTCCCCTTCGAGCAGAAGCTTCACCGATTCGATATGTTTCCTTGCAACGGCCATGAAGAGAGCGGTGGTTTGGTGGTCCCTATGGGTGACAAGGCGCTTGAAATCGGGCGGCGGCGTGTGGCCAACTAGCAGTCTCAAGGTGTCGGGACAACCATACGCGGCCTCCAGTGGTGACCAGTTCCAATCGCGAGTGCTGAGATGTATGTCTGCTCCTCTGCGGAGAAGCATTCGCACCGTCTCGGGCTTGTTTTTCAATGAGGCAGCAACCAGTGGTGTGAGCATCGCGGTGGTCCCGATATTGATGTCCGCGCCGTGGTCGAGCAGCACCTCCGCGATCTGGGTGAAACCCTCGAGCGCAGCGGCATAAAGCGGTGTCTTCCCGTCAGAATTTGCGGCGTTAATGTCGGCACCGTAGCGGATAAGCAGGTCAACGAGGTCGCAATTCCCGGTAAACACTGCCGTTCTCAGGATCGGTTCTCTTCCGAGCCAGGATTCAGCTCGACGCCAGTTCTGAGCAAGAGCTCGCATGTGTCCAATTTACCAGAAGGCATGGCATCTCGAAGAACGCCCAGGAGCATGCTTGCGTCTCTGGGCAAGTCGACCGTTCGAAGGAGGGCCTCGGTGCGTCTGATATCCCCACTTGTGACAGCGAGCAACAGGCTCTCTCTGTCTTTCTCGGAAGGGGAATTGTCGCCTGGCACAGGATCCTGCTCGGGTTTGCCAGAAAGGCTGTCGACATCCTCGGGGAGCGGTTCACTGCCACCAGAAAGAATGTTGCTTGTGAGATCCATCTTGGGCACCGGTGAAAGGAAACAGGAAGTCGTGCGGGCTGATGGACCAAGGGATTTGTCCCAAGTTCAGACGTATATCGGAGGGACAGATCGGTCTTATATAGATCGGACTCTGAGCATTCCAATCGTATACAGCGTCTTGACAATGAGGATAAATCGATGACCCTTTGACAGATGGACTGGGACAGGTGATCGAGGGCGCTTCTCACCTATGAGACCCGAGCCTGGTTAATCACCCCTTTTCGATGGGAATCACTCGGCCATTTGCAGCAATATTGGCGTGAATCATCTTCCGTATGATGAGTTGGTCCAATTCGCAGTTAAGATTATCCTCCAACTCACTCAGCAACAGCAGTGACTGGTCTTTACCGTGGTCTTACATGTCAAGTCCGATACGGGGGTACCTACACGACCATGTATAGGTCGTCTTCAAACCGAGCTGCAACCCTCAACCCGACATATCAACCCAACTCTTCGAACCCCGCATACCTCCATGCTCAAACAACCCCGACTCCCAACCGCCCCGTTCCCCAGGCCGCTTAGGCCCGACACGCATATCAATCTCAGTAGTCTTATGTATTCCCGCCCCACGTTCCATACTGCCCAGCTCGACCTCGCTACCCTTGTCGACGACAATGGCCCGCTGGCTCTCGCTGTCCGTCTCGTCGACACCGTCGCCGCTCTTGACGTAGCCGTTGCGCGTCGTGCCGGTGCTTGTGCCGGTGCTGCCGCCTGACTTGAGGCCGGAGGCGTTTCGCCGGTTGCTGCTTCTGCTACCGTATTTCTCGCCGGTTGCCGCTTTGCCGCTGATGAGGTCGCTGCGCAGGCCGAGCTTGTAGGAGATGAGGCGGAGGACGGGTTGCAGGGCGGGGAAGCAGCCGCACCAGAGGCCGACGTGGCCTTCGAGGTCGGTCCAGATGCCGATTGTGGCCATTTTGTAGGTTCTGGTGAGAGGATGGTGTTAGGCATGAGTGGTGCGAGGGGCCGGATTTGGCTTGATAGAAGAGGGAGTAAAAGGAGGAAAAGAGGAGGAGAGACTTACGGATCAATGGTAAAGTTGAGCGTTAGTATCATTATCAGGCGTACGATACCGGTGGCAGTGACAAACACACCAATGCTCAGCACCAGGAGAACCTGGATCGTCTTCCTCGACCAAATCATTTTGGTGTAGATGATGTACACTGGGAGAATAAGCAGCGCGAGATCAATCACAATACCGGCGACAGCATGGGAGACCATCATGTTCTGGTCAGCTGCAAGGCCTTTGCAGTTCAGGCCCGGCACAATCGGGGGTTTGAAGTTGTCTCTTCAGGGATGTCAGTGTGTATCCGAAGGGTTGGGGGATGGGGTCCAAGGGACGTACGCGACCGGAGTGCATTCTGTCAACCGGTAGACGAACGCAGTGATTGTCTGGGCGAGCACGCAGACTCCAACGCAGTATATCGATTAGATCACATATCCTGTGTTTCGGGTCTGTAATGTTAGATCTCGTCAATGAAGAGAGTGTCTCGTAGGTAAGGCTTGGGGCCTACTTACGTTCTTGACTTAGACGCGGCAAGAAGGCCAAGATGGACAGCCGAACCAGAGCCACGGCCCAGAAGTAGATCAAAGTCTGGATGATGAGGGACTACACAGTAGATAGATGGTTAGCAAGAGCTCAACCTGAACGTACAGCAGTTAAACAGAAACACCACTTACCTCGAAGAACTTGAAGAGCACCGGTTCTGGAATGAGGTGAATATGCGCACCGCTACCCAACCACACAGCTGAGACATCCGACGGTCAGTCACTTGCAAGAGGCAGATTGAGTGTCCGGTCAGCCACTCTACTCACCGCGAATGTCCATGGACGACTGCACCACCAGCATACAGTACGCTAGAGTAGCAAACGCATCATCCCATCCCAGGGTTTTGGTCATGAATGCCCGGACGTACATCCTCGTGCCGTAGAAAAGCGTTGTGAAGCCGATTAGGGCAGAGTTAAGGTTAAGCTCGATGTACCCATGGCAGTCAGGGGTATTCTGGAAGTCCATCATCGTGAAGATCGCTCGAGAACCGCAATATGGAGTATCTTCGAGGCAACGACACGGAAGAGGATGCGGTGATGAGTGCCTCTTCTCGTGGGTTTGGATGTCGGTATATGTAATTCGTGATCTCAGAACCCGACAGTCTGGAAAGCCTATCCAGATCTGTAGGGGAGTCTTCAGCTCTCTATCTTCTCCATCGTTGCATTGATGGCTGAAACTGAGAAGTTGGGCGGGTTCGAGCCACCATCATCCTTCCTCTTTGCTCCCTGGAGTACCTTGACGATATGCGCCACGAGTCTTCGATTCCAATATTCGCAAGTCAGCCCATAGCTGCGGGCTCGGAGTCGGCGATATTGACCAGCCTGTTGGGACTCCATGACGATCTTCACGGTTCGGCCGTTACAATTTGCTTTTTCCATAGTATCGCCTGATAATGATGGTTCCCAGATTCCTCGAGTGTGCTCGACAACGCATTCGGTATGACTGAAGTCCTGGTGACATATCACTGTAGTCGCCACGATGCACCGGTCTGTCATCACGGGCGCGGGTGAGAACAATGCAACGAACTATGTTGCCATTGACGAGACTCAGATGCGTGCCAGGGGCCGAGTCCGTCGAGTCCAGGTCGAATCCGGCGGAGGGGGCCGCCCCGGATCCATAGCGCCAATCGGATGCGGTGGCACTCGACGTAGAGTGTGCGGGAGGTGGTATCGGGGCGCCTTTAGAACATGCATAACCCCCAATGGTGGCTTAACTTCGTGCCAACAGTCCAATCCCTTAGTATTGTTCTGGAGAATACATACCTCGAGAACTCCACCGCTTAGTATTGTTCTCTCCGACGTAATCTCGGCGGCGAAGAGATGGCAATGCCAAAAGAAATGTAGTAAAGCAAACATATTTGTTGCTGGCTTTTGCGAATGGAGATACCGAACAAAGGTATTGTTTGTGGTAAGCATTCAGAAGTCGATGAGGTCAAAGTCTCCTATCTACTCGAGTTGAGCCAGTGGTCTTCCATGCTGTTGGTGTTCAATGGTGAGGAGGTGATATTGATAACTCAGGGTATCCAGTTGTCTTGATGATGGAATGGTCATCTCTGTGCCTGTTGCCTTCGACAGTTCTAGCCGGCGTCTTCGTCCGAGTCGTCCCTGTCATGAAGTCGGCTCAATCTCTTCTCAGTCTCGGCCCGTCAAAGGCACTTACACGCGTGGTATTCTCTGGCCGTGGTACTGGTTGTTCACCTGCATCTGCTCCAACCTCGGGAGGGGGGGGATCACTTCCGATGTGACACCCCCAGCATCTGTCATGCAGGACCCCCAGGCAGGAAGATTCTCGATGCAACATCATGGCTGAGGAATAGACGGTCCAGACTGCGAAGTTCTGCAGACTCGCTTAGATGAGGGAACGCTATCACGCCACAGAAAACTCTTGGATATGCGCAAAAAGGCGGTGTTGCATTACCGTCAGGGCCTCGAGGTGGTATCTTCATGCATTTACGCACCGGGCGAGGTTCCATTTCCGTGGACGCAGCGGTTCTGCTTCTGTGTCTGGCCAGACGATGGCGGGCTGTCAAAACCCATCAGCGAGCGTCTCTGCACGGTTGAGTATCGACTTACCTAGGGACCTTTATATACGCACGTGCCGTGCCGCTGGTGTGTAACCAACTATCATCAACACCCACAACTCGCATTTGCCGCGTGAAATGGCTGCAAGATCCAGCAGTCTTCCAACGGCAGTCCCTGAAATCGAAGAGAACAATGGTAAAACCTTCGAGGTTGCTTCGCACGGTCCCCTGCCGGGCCGGAGCACTGGCATGCATGGGCACTACTGCAGAGTAACGGTAGCAGAGACCGTCCACTCCAGAACTATCGCTTGCCCATGCACTGCAGGTTCGAGAACACCACCATGCAAGACATGCATCCTCGACAGAGTGTTTGTCTCCAGCAGAAGAGGAGATTGCAGTGGATAGTCTTCACGCATACCTGATCGCTCCCAGCCTCCTGGAATATCAATAGGTCATGCATGGAGGCGATAGTTGCAGTCAGTCCAGACCGAGCCTGGGATGTCGCCGTGATTGCCGTTTCCCTCGTGGCATCCAGGGATTATCGAAGCCCAGGTGTGATTCCATATAAAGGGGCACACACATTGCTGATTTCAGCTTCCTCCCGTCTTGCTGGCTGTGTGATCAGGAGAAGTGTGTCTGTGTACCGAGTCACATCCCAGGAACTTGTTCTTTCACCTAGCAACTCGGAACCGATCATCTCCACCATCCATCCCACTGGGCGATTTCACAACTGTCGTATATCGTCAAGATGCACGTTCCCTCAATCCTTACTTCTGCACTCCTCGCCCTGTCACAGGTCAGCTCTGTGGTCGGCAGACCTGCTGCTGAGGCCGTCGAATCGGCTGAGGTCTCTCCGGACTCGGTGTCCTCAGGGTCTCATGGCGGCTGCTGGAATCCTCTTGTCCGGAAGGAATGGTAGGTTCCCACTGCGTCCCGTCGTTGCGCGTGTTGCTGATCTCTGTCGTGCAGGAGGAGATTGTCGAACAAAGAGAAGCTCGCCTTCATCTCGGCCCTCAAGTGTATGCAAGCCAAGCCAGCGAAGACTGGGTCGAGGTACCCTGGTGCAAAGTCTCGCTATGACGATTATCAGGCGCTGCACATCAGTCAGACTGACTACATCCACTTTGATGTAAGTGATACCGACACCCCTTAGCATCGAGCACTTGCTGACTTCTGTATAGGGACTGTTTTTGCCGTAAGTCCATCCGTTCAGAAGCTGACCCGACTCCATACTGACCTGACCCTCCATAGATGGCACAGGCAAATGCTGCACATCTTCGAGGATGACATTCGGAGAACCTGCGGCTATACCGGAACCATTCCGTACTAGGAGTGTCAGTACCTGCAACCTTGTGACTGTCTTCTGACTCTCCTCGCAGATTGGTCCCTGGACTCAAGCAGTGGCGAGGCCAACGTCTTGAACTCCCCCATCTTCGACTCTGTGTACGGATTCGGAGGTTAGTTTGACCGCGGTCCCTCAACTCCTCCACTTTATGACTGACCTCCGACAGGCAATGGACCGTACATCGCGGACATCAGCAGTTTTCCTGACGAGTGGAAGACCATTGTCGACATCCCAGGTCGCCAAGGAGGTGGCTGCATCACCAACGGCCCCTTCAAGGACCGCCAGATCCCCATGGGACCGGCCAACCACACCAACTACACCCCTCACTGCCTGCGTCGTGATATCAGCCCGTGGCTCATCACCCAGACCACCAACTCGTCGCTCTTGAACTGGGTGCTGCAGGCGACCTCCCACTGGGACCTTGACCACCGCATTGAAGGTCTCAGCCTCGATGTCGCCGGCATGACACTTCATGCCGGAGGACATCTCGGTGTTGGCGGCATGATCGGCGAGGTAAGTTGATACACAGGTCCCATCTCTACTGCATCCGGCGCTGACAATCATAAACCAGATGGCGAACATGTACTCCTCTCCCGGCGACCCGCTCTTCTACCTCCACCACGCGATGTTGGACAAGGTCTGGGACACCTGGCAGCGCAAGAAGTGGCCGGCACGGAAGGCAGACATCGGCGGCCCCGACACCATGTGGGCGTACCCGTACAACTACTTCGGCGATATCCCATACAAGAATGTCACCCTGAACACGCCGCTCAACTACCCCCTCATGGGCGGCACCATCAAGATCAACGACGTGATGGACATCCGGGGCGGCGACTTATGCTACACCTATGCTTGAGGGTAACTGGTTGTCCAAAGGCGTTCGTAGGCTCGGGCAGGAGGGGGCGCCGGCTGAGTTGTAACGGTCATTCATTCATCTATATATATACGAAGACCAGAGTCCACCATCTACCTGCCATGCTCCATGCCTCGTGCTCCATGACCAATGCTCCACCCGTAACACCAAACAAACAGAGAATGCATTCACGCGGAAGCAGTTAAATCCTTCTCCAACGTCTCAAACCACAAATCATCCCTCAGCGCCTGGCCATTAACAAGCTCCGCATAAGGGAACTCCCTCCTCTCCCCAGTCTTGAAGTACCCCCTCCGCCCATACCAAGCAATCAATTCCGCCCGCGTCCAGATAACCGTCATCTCCATCCTCTGCACCCCCCACTTCTCCCGCGCAAACGCCTCCGCGTAAGCCAGCACCGTCTTCCCTATCCCGCCGCCCTGCAGCAGCGGGTCTACCGCAAACAAGCCGAAGTACGCCGTCGTGCTGCCCTCCTCCGCCTTGTGCAGGACCTCGCAGCAGGAGATGAAGGAGCCCGACGAGGTGTCGGTCGCGACGAGCACAGCGCCGTTGGGGTCCGAGATCTTGGCCAGCAGGCCGGCGGCATCGATTCGGTCGTCGGCGACGAGGTCGGCTTCCGTTGTCCAGCCTGTGCGGCTGGCGTCGCCGCGGTAGGCGCCCTTGATGAGGGGCAGGAGGAGGGGGATGTCCTCTGCTGTTGCTGTGCGGAAGGCGATGGATACTGATTGGGAGCCCATGTTTGTTTGTGTGATCTTGTGGTGGTTTTGGATTGATGCAGGGCTCAAAATGAGAGGATAGACTCAGGGGCCGGGCCGAAAGCGGAACACTGTGAAGAGAGACAAGAGAGATGGTCGGCAATGAATTGTCCTGGTCCCTATATCTGAAATGACTGGATTTGCCTTGTGCTTATATATCGAAATCAGGACTGAGTGTGATTGTCGACTCTCGCTGCTGCCGAGTGTATGTTGATTATGTCGGATGAGTGTGGTGCTGAGTCAAACATGTACTTCAAGGGCGCCGTCTGTTCAAATTTGACATGCGGGCCCAGGATCGGATGGGGGCCGGAGCCAAGCGGGTCGGCTTCGCCGGCAAAAGCGGGTACCCGGGTTACGAGCCCGCGAATGCCCGAAAAGACCGGCTTAGTCATTGATAACAACGGGTCGCTCTGATCAGCTGATACCCCTTAGCTTGACCATCAAACTTTTGTTGATATTTTGTGATTTGTACAAGCAACAATGCCGGAATCTTATTGCATGATTTCAAGTTCCAACTATAAAGTCAACACCAACCGTCCACCGTCCACCCTTGCCTCTTGTGTTGTCGACCAAGAATCCGAATCTACTGCTGAAGCCATTCGAAGGTGATTTGTTTACGAGACCATATATTCCTGGACGTAAACACGAGACATCCCTCTGGAGTTACTGTCGCTTAACCGAAACACAGTCGATTAACCGTAGCGACAGTGGCATTCACAAGTTGGCTGGTCCAGCCCGATATAGACACACTGCACCCCTGAGTCAGTCGTCATCGCCACGAGAACACTGCGCATACTCAACGCCGAGAAGTTGATATGCTCACCTTTGAAGCCGCACAGTTGAGAAAGCTACAGCCCCCGGCCTGCTTACAGCACACATTGGCGCAGCCCTCTGGGTTGAGTTCGGCGTCAGCTCGGCGTATGGACTTGCGGAATGACATGTCCTGGCTCGGATAACCTACGAGGAAACTCTTGCGAGCAGCTCTTTCTTTTCTACGTATCATGTCAGACCTCGGGAATGCAAGTGGTGGCCTGGTCGTCAGGACTTACAGCCAATGATGCAAAATCGCTTTGTGACTCGGTCGGCATAGCGGCGACGGCGGCGGCCAGGATAATAAGGGACTTGAAGAGATACATGATGATAGAACTGTGTGGTTGCTGATGTCTTGTTGTCTTCTAGGTTGGCATCACTCTTGCGACTATTCTGCCGTCTATTTATACGCGGGAAGAGTCCAGCCAAGACAAAAGCTGTTACATCGTTTCCAAAAGAGGAGTTGAAGACTGTAAGACGGGCATTTCTGTCCTCCGTCGGTATGCAAACTATTACATTAGATGTATTGAATAATGTTACGCTGACACAAGTGTCTAGATGTGTATGTTACATAACCCTACAACTGCATGATACCCCAGTGCATGCTACCCTTGCCCTCCACTCGTACAGGATTCGAGCACAAGGTAAGTTTGCCTCGATCAGCGGACTGCCTCAAGTAACATGGCCAGTAAAACTGCGTCCCAATGCACCCTAGCCCGACCTAAACTCTTACAGAATCCGAACAATACGAACATAGTCTTGTCCGGACCATCAAACTACCCCAGACTGAACGAAGGTTCACTGCCAGATATCGTCGTGATATGGCAGTGGCTCATTCTCAACCCACAGCTTTGCCGTATGCCAATCGCGTTCCCCACTCGGAGGAATGTACTTGAACAAGATCCTACCGTGCCAACCGGTTCTGAGTTTTCTGTCACCCTTATTAAGAGGACGATAGACAATCTCCGCCCAGCGGCTCATATCTTGCAGGTCAGGAACAAGCTCAGCGACCGTGACCCTGATCTTGTCCCAATGGGCGCGATAGCGGTGGAGTGTGCCGTCGGAGCACCTCTGCGGACGGATCAGGTATGCACTGACGTGGGGATCGCCGATATTCGGGGCCCGTAGTTCAGGGTGATGGCTCTCTTGGTCATGCCTTTTCGAAGCGGGTTGAGGACTGTCCGCGTGAAGACCTCATCGTCCGTCTCTAAAATTCCCCCTCTCTTCTTCTCGCGCTGGTCGTCGTCAGGAGCGAAAGACACGTTTTCCCACCAGTGCGTGGCGTATACGGCCTTGCGGCTGACGACCAGCAGCGTGGTGCAGCCGTGTATGCCTCGACTTTGGTAGCCTAGGTCGAAGGTCGCCGGATTCCCGTTATTGTGATATTGGCAGAGAATTGCTGTGTTAATGCCAACGCGACCTGCATCCCAGTCGATCTTTGGTGCACCGGGTACAGGTAGCCCTTCCTTGTAGAAATTTCTTATAGAGTTTATAAAAGGAGGGAGGGAGTCGCCGGTGATCTGCAAGAAAAAATTCCTGCACCGCTTGTGGCCCGACACCATGGATGAAGTCGCGAAAATCTGTGTGGAGCCTGTAATGCACCAGCTCCATGAGCTGCGGGAGCAGCCACTGTTGGAGAGGTCTCCTAGCCCGGCCCGGAGGTTGTTCCGGAGCCTCTGATTAGCTGCAAGCCACCGATATTAGGTAGATGGATTTCCGCTTGTGAAGTGGATCTTAGACTAAGTTAGATCAACATACACTATACTACTATTGAGCCTTACGTGCCTAACAGGTTATAAGCCCTCGCGCCTCCGCGCTTTAATCGAGACTCTTCGATAATTATATCAGCTTGTACAGCTCGACGAGCTCTATATTTTGCACTGATTTTCATACTTTTGCGAGCTTTGCGCGCTCTGCAATTTCATTTTGAATCCGGATCGGTGTCTGGAGTGGGGTGTTTACCGTGATAGCGAGATCGCGCACGGCCCCACCAACATCGACCGCCTAAAACAATAACGATCAATTTAACGTAACGTTAGTTAATTAATTAATCAATAATACTCGAGTACTCAGGTATAATTATACTCTGAGCGATATACTTCGAGTAATCAATTGAGTTCAATTGAATTTAATTCAAGCCGACTGGAATACTACTTCCCTCGGCCTAATATTAAAGAACGGGTATAGTTTACGGCTCTCCGTTAGTCCGTTTGCTTTACGATACCCTTTCTAGTATCACTTTTAGCACTTGACAGTTTAATATAGTCTACTTTATCTCCTTTAGTCGCTAAGATACCTTTAGACTTTAAGGTAAAGATCGACAAGTTAAAGAGACAGAATAATCTCTAAAACTAGAAGAAGGTTAACCTACTCTAACTAGGTATCTACGGCCTCTAGAAATACGTTACAACCGATATCCCGAAGATAGAGGATAACTTAGGCGACCGCTATAAAGTCACCCTCCTACTATAAGTGTTACTTTTAGACGACGTATAAACCCGCTTTATTAATAGCGGTAGTAAGACCGACGAAATAGATCCCGACCCGAAGAAGCTCTACGATAATATCTTTAATATTATACCGGCGGCGTTAGAGAACGCTATCGCCGAGCTCGTCGAGGATTTCTACAATATCCGTCGTAAGAAGTACTCTAGCTTCTATAAGTATCTTAATCGCATCTATTTCCTTCGCCGACGTCTATAGGAGCTTATCTTTAAGTTTAAAGACGAAGTTTATATCTAGATTACGCTCGTAAGTATTAAGGAGTACTTATTCTATACTTATCTAATAGTCTAGATAAAGGTAAAGAAGCTTACCTAGGAGACGTTCACCCGGGAGCTCTCTATCGAGGCTAATCGCGAGAGCGCCGATATACTCTATACTTAGGTTAAGTAGAATAATAATAACAAAGATAAGAACGATCAGCTTACTCGACCGCCGGCTAAGTTCTATATTCCTTATAGATAGAGATACTACGGTAGTAATACCCGTTACTAGACGTTATACCTGGAACTAATACCTTACCGCTGTGAGAAGAAGGAAGACGATTAGACTAGTTAATAGAACTAGTAGAATCAGAATCAGGACCCGTCTCGCCTGTTAGCTAGCTCTACTAAGTTTCAGAGCGGTATCTACGGTATTATAGTATAGCTTACTAGTGTATCTTCGCTATACGAGCTTATTAAAGACACTCTAGTCCTAGATTCGGGAGCGTTATCTTATACTTTTAACGATCTAACCTAGTTTGACTCCCTTACCGCGATAGAAACTCTATGGATTTTCGGTTCTACTAATAGCGGAGATATCGTTACTAGCTACCGCGGGCTAGTATACTTTACGGTAAAGACGTCGAACGGCGAAACTATTAATTAGGAGCTCGGCGCTATTTATTCTCCTAACGCGCCTTATAACCTTATCTCTTCTAGTAAGCTAAGGGACGATAGAGCTATTATCGACGGTTATAAAGATCTTATTATCTATAAGAAGACGAAGTCTAAGCTGGTATAGCTTACCTAGATTAATAACGTCTCGGTGATTAAGAACGCCGCGAGGAATCGGACGAAGTTTATCGCCCTCGCGTAGCTTCGAACATCGAAGGTCTCCTTCGACGTTATATATCAACGACTCGGCTACGCTAATAAGGCGGCGGTTATTAAGGCTTAACGCGACATCGGTATTACCTTTCCTAATAAAAAAGTATAGTAGTACTACTATAAGACCTACTATATCGCTAAAGCTCGCGACGATATCCCTAAGGTAGTTATAAAGGAATATACTATACCCCTTGAGATAGTCCGAGTAGATCTTATCGTTTACGACGCGGGATATCTCGGCTTTCGATACACCTCCTACTTTATCGACATTACTAGCGGTTACTACTAGCTCAAGTTTCATAAGGAAAAGGGAGAAGCCTAAGACGCTCTAAAGGAGTGGATTATCCAGATAGAAACTTAGACAGGCCTTAAGGTTCGCTAGGTCGGTATCGACGGAGGCGGCGAGTTCGGCTAAGGCACCTATCTCTTCTACCAGAGCCTGATCCGGGACTAGTTAAAGGTACGTAGAATAACTCTACTAACTAATCCACTATATATACCCTAGTATAACGGCTCTAGTAAGCGCGCCGGCCAGAGTATTACCTCTTACGCCCGAGTAACTTCTACTAGCCGCTGGGCTTCTACTCTTACTCTAGCCCTTCGCCGAGGAGATAGCTACGAAGGTTCTTAACCTTCTGCCGATAAGGATAGACCCTAAGGGTAATAGCCGGTCGTCTTAGGAGCGTTAGATAACGTCGATAAACGTTCCGAAGGAGTAACGTAAGCTATATATCTATTATCTCTAGATCTACGGTTATACGGCTTACGCCTACCTTAAGAAGAACTATCGCAATAAGGGTAGTAATAACCGCTTTGAAGCTCGCGCTCGAAAAGGCTAACTCGTAGGCTACGACGACAATCACGGTCGAATCTACTAGATCTACTTTCTAGATAAAGGTGATTTTATACCGCGCTAGCGCGGTAAAGTTCAGGGAAGATCTCCTATCTCTAGAATAATCTATAAACCCTAACCCAGAGTAGGAGGTAGTTCTAGATAATCCTAATCTCTCTGAAGAGATCGCTTCTATTAAAGTCTACTTTAGGGATAATATAGAAGTTATCCCTAACAATAAGGAACGCCGCCGTCCTTATTAACGCGCTAGGAATATCGCTACTAACTCTAGGCACGACCCTAGAGCCGGAGATTATTCCAAACTTAATAACTACTAATCTGGCGGCTAATAACCGTATTATAAAGCTTCCTAAATCGTCTAGTAATAAACTTGATAATACTAACGAAGATATAGACTAGTCCGACGATAAAATCGAGGATAAGGAAGCTATCGACGGTAGCTCGCGAAGCTCCGACGACGAAGAAGATAAGGATAGCCTCGCTGACGACGAGGCTCCTATCCCTAACGTTACTAAAGTAGCTACCGTAGCGACAGCTGGTCGACCCCGACGAGCCGTAGTACGTACGCCTAGCTTCTATAAGTACCTATCCTAAGGTAAGATCGATAAGGACGGGCGCCTACTACTCTTCCTTTATAAGGTATAGCTCCCTCGAAGCTATCGCTATCTACTTTCTTAGCCTTACGTCTTACTTCTCTAAGTAATTCTAATAGCGACGCCTCGGATAGAGCGCGCTATCCTAACAAACTTCCGTCAAGCTCGAAAGCTGTCGGACTACTATACCTACTAGCTTCCTGCAATAGAACGCCAGGTTAAGTAGCTTCAAGATCTTAGCACCTAGTCCTTCGTCGACTACCTTATCGACGCTAAGGTACTCCCCGGTAAATAGGTATACGATAAAAAGATTACTACCGACGGCGAGGTTCTCGAGCGAGCTCGTTAGGTAGTCTATAGTAACTTTACTACAGACGGCGGCTTCGTTAATACCTACGCTATAGTAGCTAGCGCGACGGCGGTTCGCCTTTACCTCGTCGTCGTAACCGTTAAGGACTTCCTACTCTAGGGATTCGACGTTAATACGGTATTCTTATACGCAAAGATACCCCCCGGTATTGAGGTCTACGTCGAGTAACCCTACGGCGTCACAGGCGGAAGTAAGGTCTACTTCCTCTACCTAGAGTAGGCAAGGGACGGTACGCCGGAGGCGCAATTGGGGAGCTAGAGGGGAGGGAGAGGGGGGAGCGAGGGAGGTATATTAGGATTACTAAGCTAGCGGTAGTGAGACCCTAGTCTGGCAGGGCCGAGAACGTGTTGTCGACCGCGCTTCGCGGTATATTGTTGCACGTAGGTTTTAGTCCAGCTTGCGTAAGGTTTCCTATATAATAGAATAGGCAGAGGTACCGAGTGCCCACCGGGTATACCGGAGTATAAGTAATAATAATAATATATACGTTAGCTTACTATAGGCGCCTCTCTCCTTCTGCTTTTAGCCCGTAGCTTGATTAATAGGTCGTCTTAGCTTAGGTTCTGTATCTTTATCGGGTTAGTTATTAGGAAGTCGTTGCCAAGATCCTATCCGAGGTTAGTAGTCCTTTTTTGTCTTGTATCCGCTACAGGTATAATTCCGTAGCCCTCCCGATTAACAAACTCCTGTATTTGGTTAATTAGGGCTCCCCTTCTTTGGTCTATCTAAAGTTCGGGTCTAACGTAGGGGTTTTCGGATAGAAATATCGGCTGTTTCTCGACTATCGTCTCTATCTTCTTTCCTCTTTGTACTTATTAAGGTCTCCTAGGTTTCTTACTTCGGCTATATTCTCGTAGGTACCCTAAAGCGGCTGCCTCCCGGGTATAGTCTGGGTACTAGAGCCTATAGTAGGAGCCCGGAGGAGTTTCCGATTCCTTAGTTCGTTATATAGAGGTCGTATAGCGCTACTACTAGCGTATTGCGTAAAGGGATACGCTTATAATCAATACAGTCCCTTTTTATTAATAACTTGGGAATGTAGTAGTCGACGGTTCCCCTTATTATTTATTATAATATATATTGGAGCCTATAGCCTTTCTCCCTTGCCGCTTTCGGAGAACTCAGCTGTCCTAATTCTTTATTATATATATTAGAGCTTATAGCCTTTTTCCTTTGCCGCTTTCGGAGAACTTAGCTATCCTAGTTCTTTATTATATATATTAGAGCCTATAGCCTTTCTCCCTTACCGCTTTCTTTCTTAGTTATAATTGATTATAATAACTCCGTAAGGGGCGTCTCCTTTATAGAGCTTAGTATGGTTAACCAGTATCGATACGACGCTTCGTTGTAGCTATAAGGTTGTTGCTAGGAGCGTCAAAAACCACTCCCCCTACCAAGATTACTATTGAATTAGAGGCAAGCCGCAAGACCTTATCTAACTACCAGATATCTAGATCGAGAGGTATTCCTCTATATTGATAGTTATAAGCGTCTTAGGGATTTGGACTTGAAGGGTCCCTGTACCCTAAAGCTAATAGTATCTATATACAGTATTACTTAATTAACGAAATGCTAGTTGAAGTAGATTAATCAGAGTTGTAGTTAAGTAGATAAGTACCTCGCGAGGGCGTTGGTAAAAAGGGTGTAATGAAAGTCATGATAATAGACTATCTGCCAACTAGTAAAAGAGTGTGTATGTAGATGCTTGTTAATCAAGTTAATCTAAGGCCAGCGATGGCCCTTTTATCTGTCTCTGAGGCTGGGGCCCTGTGGCTTGCCCTGTGGCTAAGGTGCACCCAAATCCTCGATCCCCAACTCACTACTAAGTCTATTAGAAAGGTTAAAACCCCGACCCGATATAGTATCTCGCCGAAAACTTCCGTAATACTATAAATAGGCTATTCGAGTACTATAAGAATAACCTCCATAAAGCGGGACCGCCGTTACACTTCTAGTAGTAGAAGGACGCCGCCGACGCCGATAGCGACGTATTTTATTAGCCTTATAAGGACGATAATAAGCCGGCGCCGAACGGCTGTACTACTCGGTTACGTAAGACAAGAATGCGGAAGTGAGATATCAAACGGAGGGTATTACTATACTACCTAAGAGTCGCTCGTTCATATCCTACTATAGGTGCAGTACTCTTCTTTTTTTAGTATTCTTTACAGGCCTAGGGACTAGGCTTATTATAAGGAGGGGGTAATGTAACGGTACTGGCGGACAGCTGGCAGAACTGTGGAGGATAACTAGTAGTGTAGCTACTAGTGCGAATTAGGACTAAGGTGGGGGATACAACCCCACCTTCCTGTAAATAGCTCCGGAGACGCGTTCTTTCGCGCCTTCCCTTTTACTTCCTTACGTCTGAATCTTAGGCAATAGAATATAGTACTAGCCCGATCACTACGTAATATTCCTATCCGTTACAATAAAGAACTACTCGCGATTATCCGGGCCCTCGAATACTAGAGAGCCGAGCTTATCGGTATATAAGAAAAGGACTTCGAGATCCTAACGGACTGCTAAACCCTCGAATACTTTAATACTAAGAGGAAACTGAATGTGACAGGCTGGTGCCTAGGAATGGACCTGGCCTATTGCCAGGTCTGACCGCCCAGGGGTGCGGAGCCGGAGTTTCCTTCATTCCGCTCCGCAGTTAAATAACGCCCTCTGTACCTACGGAGGAAACCCACCCCCATTTTCCTTTCCCTATCTGAAGATAGATTCTTCTTTGGCCTACGTATTCGAATAGAATATGTACTATCCTATTACATATCTTCAGATCTCCGTAGTTATACCCGCCGAATCCAACGTAATGGATTACTAGCAGAACCAGTAGTAAGGTACGTTCCCGTAGGGCGTACCGTTCCCGCAGTTACTACTATAGATACCGTAGCCTACGTAGATACCCGCCGAACTACAACCCTTCTACTAGATACTTATACAAGTAATAGAGGCGAATAATAACTATATTGAACGTAGTATAAATAAACGGCTTAACCTACTATTCGAAAATGTTACTCGACTATCGTAGACTATTAACGACGCCGTTAACGGCTAGGGTATATCTACGGCTATACCTAGACCGTCCCCGATACTAGTCCCTAACTTCAACTAAGGATATACGCTACCTTACCTTGGGCAACCTACGATTGTAATCGAGACCCCGCAAGAGACCCCGTATACTCGGCCCGGTATCAAGTACAAAGCCTTAGATTAGCCCAAGTCCTTCGAGGATACGAAGAAAGACAAATAGATATACAAGACCTGGGCCTATAGTATACGGAAGAAGCTCAACCTAGATAGGGACCTTATCGGAAGAGACTAATACGCGTAAGAAAACGTATTCGCTTATTTGGGTTACGACGCCTAACCAGCCGTCGCGTAGTTCTACCGCGATAGAAACGACGGTACCTACCGGCTAGGGCTTATGATAGCCCAACTGGACCTTATTTACGGAGGCTACCTCGAAAAGGAGTCGGCATAAGGGCAGTTGCGGGAGCTGGATCAAGGCGAGAATACTACCTTCTCCGTATTTATAACCGAGTTCTAACGGCTCCTAGCCGATATAGGAGGTAACTTATAGACGGACGACTCCAAAATCGTATAGCTCCGGGGGTCGCTTAGTAAGGGACTAATATAGCAACTAATCTCGACAACCTTTTCTACTAGGTACCTCGATTGGGTTAACGTAGTCTACCCTATCGCCCGGCGTTACGAGACGTCGGACTTCTTCAAGGGTAACCCGGACTAGCTCCGATAGAACCTATAGAGTAATAAGACGCTAACCCCGGTCGTTATCTAGCTTCGGGTTGATACCGGCGGGGATATTATTATAACCGGAGTTAATACTATAGGCGCGAAGAAAAAGGCCTTCCCGGTACGGAGTTACCAACCCCCGAAGCTACTAGTAACAGTAGCCCGCGCTAAGTAGATACCGGACTCGGAGATCGATCGCCGTAAAGAAGCAGGCTTGTATCTCTGTTACGGCGCGAGCGGGCACTTCAAGAGTGGCTACCCGTACAAGGGGGCCTAACGCCCTAGTAACCAGACTAGGATCCGCTTCCTTACTACCGCGGAACCCGTTCTGGAAATCAATAGAGAGGTAGAAGATATATCGGACTCGGGAAACGAGTAGCTTTAGGATATAATCGGGTACCGGAGCCCTTAGAAGAAACCCTAAGGCGATAGGAGAAGTATAAGGTAAGGATAGACGGAAATAGCCCTTTCGTTAGTATTACACTTAATAGAAGCTACCTTTCGTACTCCTTTATCGATACCGGATATGAATATTATACCGTAATAGATAAGTACTTATACCGGGAGCTGAACCTCCCGCTGATCGAGATTCCCGTACGCTTGATAAAAGGTACGTCGGGGGTTATAGAAACCACACAGATTAAGGGCGTCTCGTACGCCCTAATAGAAATATACGGGTTTACCTAGTTCGTATATTTCTACGTCGTCCCGCAATTGGAATACCTGATAATACTAAGCCTGCCGTAGATAGTATATAACAAGGCTTATATCATCCCGTATAAGGGAATCGTACGCTACTGGTATACGGACTGCGCTATCCCGCTACTAGGGAGATAGGAAGCCTTCTAGCTAACTAAAGAAATCGAAGAAGAGAAGTACCTTACCGCCTCCCTCTTTACTATAGAACTCCGCAGGATCAAGAAGCGCTACGGCACCGTAGTACTCGAATCCCGTATACAAGCTATTACCCTCGCCGATATCGAAAAGGCCTTGAAGCCAAAGATACCTCCTTTACAGGAAGAGATGAAATAGAAGATCCCCGTACGGTACTACGACTTATTGCCCCTATAGTCCGCAGAAAAGGCCGGCGCTTTGCTACCGGCGAAACTAGGACTCGACTACGCGATCGAATTCAAGAAGGACGAAAAAAGGAGGGATTTGTCCGCGCCGTAAGGCCCCCTTTATAAGATATCCAGAAACGAGCTACTGGTCCTAAGGAAGACCCTTAACGACCTCTTCGCTAAAGGGTATATCTGCTATAGTAGCTCCGAGATAGGGGCGCCGGTATTCTTCGTACGGAAACCCGGCGGGGGCGTCCGTTTCTGCTGCGATTACCGAGGACTAAACGCTATTACTCGGGAGGACCGCTACCCGTTACCCCTGATCGCTAAGACCCTACGGAACCTCTCTAAAGCGAAGTAGTTTACCAAGCTCGACGTCGTATCGGCGTTCTACAAGATCAGGATAAAGGAAGGGAACTAGTAGAAAACAGCGTTCCGTATCCGGTACGGACTATTCGAATAGATAGTTACCCCGTTCGGACTAGCGGGCGCGCCCGCGACGTTCTAACGATATATCAACTATATACTATAAGACTTCTTAGACGAAACTTGTACCGCGTATATCGACGACGTACTTATCTATACTAGCGGGAGCAAGGCGGAGCATAATATACAAGTACGGAAGATACTTATAAGATTACAGGCCGTAGGCTTGTACCTTGATCCGGAGAAGTACGAGTTCGCCGTTACGCAAGTAAAGTACCTAGGTTTTATCGTATATACGGGGGTAGGTATATCTACCGATCCCGAGAAGATTCGTACGATCCTAGAATAGGAAGCCCCGACGTCGATAACGGGGGTCCGCAACTTCGTCGGGTTCGCTAACTATTACCGTATATTTATACCTAACTTCTCCGAAGTTATCTTAGCCTTTATAGTATTAATAGGAAAAGAAGCTCGATAAAAATTTTGATTTTGCTGTTTCGGACATTGCCAATTGAAATCGCGAGATAATCCATTTTGGACGCCGGAATTGAATCCGGCGACGCCGTTTATCCCACTCTACGTACTTGCATCGATCGCGCAACGACGACGCAGCGTACGATGGCCGACCCGATGGTCGTCGACGCGGGAACGCGTGGCATCGCTCAGAGCCGCCACCACCCGCAAGCAGGCAGGAGCGCGCACGGACCGCCCCCAGCGGACGCGTCGCAGACGCGCAGCGAGGACGGGAAGCAATGGACGGACGCTATCGACGAGTTGATGAAGACAATCGCAGGCTTGGTGATCCCAGGCAAAGAAGAGGAGGTGGCGGAGGCCCTAAAGGGCGTAATGGGAAAGGTGATCGACGAAGCAAAGCAGACGCAGGCTGAACAACGCCCTGAGGGCGGACTCACACCGAGCGAGACAGACGAGATGATCAAGAGGACGGTCAAGGAAACGATCGCAGAGCTAGGCGGCGTACCTATAGTGGTAAACGCCCCACAACAGACATGGGCCCAGGCCGCGGGCGCCGGTGTCGGTGCCGGCGCCCCAGCATGGGAGCCGCGGATGGTAGTTCCGGCTAGAAACGCGAGGGAAGTGATTGTCCGGGCGAAGGACGCTACGCCCGATATCCGTAACCGGGCAGCAAAAGATACCCTCGAAGCGATCAACAAGGCGATTGGAAGTGACGCGGCGGTTGCCGCTCGGAGGATGCCGAGCGGCGACATGGTCGTCACCTTCCGCGACGCTGCAGAGAAGCACACGGGAGGACAATGGGTACAGGACGCGTTTGGACCAACCGTCCAGGCGACTCGACGCGAGTACGCCGTACTCGTGAAGGGAGTGCCGGCGGGACCGCTAAAGGCAGCCCAGAATCTCCTCCAAGAACTACAGAAGATAAACGGGAAGGCAATTATGAGGGCCAAACCAATGTTCCGCAAGGACACGGGCAACCCTCGGGCATCGCTGGTTGTACACCTAAACGATGTGGAGGCAGCCAAGGTCCTCTGCGACGAGGGACTGATCTGGGAGGCCCAGATCTTCCACTGCGAGCCGTATGCGACAGAGCTACAGTTCCGCCAGTGTTACAGGTGCTACGGTCTGGGCCACATCGCGCGGTACTGTTCGAAACAGGCGCGCTGCGGCTGCTGCGCCGGAGCGGCGCACCGGGATGGTGAGACGAGCTGCCCCCAGAAGGGGCCCAACGGAAAGAAGAAGTGCGTCAACTGTGGTGGTAGGCACGGATCGTGGGAACGGGACTGCCCAACCGCGAAGGCATACCGCGCGAAGATCGAAGAGGCATACCAACACCGGCCAAGGCAGTTCGTAGTGACCGGGAGCGGGTCGACAATCCCGTCGTCCGGCACCGCGAGTAGCTACGGCGATACCACGCCGAGCGAGGAAGGCGGCTGGCAGGTGCAGCGACAGCGCAAGAGGCGGGCGCCGGGCACATCGCCGCCAGCCCCCCGGGCGAGAGGCCGACCGCGCGCAGACCGGCTCCCGCTACAGCCGACCCCCGGGGCCACGCCGATTTCGCAACTCCTGCAGAGGCAAGGTAGTGGGCCAACCCAGACGCAGCAACCACCCAGCACCCAGTGATGATACTCAGAATCGTCTACTGGAACACGGCAGGAAGTAAGGCGCCGACGACGGTGGCGCTTGAGGACAGGGAGGAGTACGATATCATCGCGATACAAGAGCCGTGGATCAACCCGCAGCTCAAAACAACGTACTGCCCGAGCGCGGGGAGGTACCACAGGGTGTACGGAAGTGGGAGAGCTGCGATGTACGTGCACAAGCGACACGCAATCGCCTCGTGGAAGCAGCAGGTGGGACGAGACTGGTGTAGTATTACATTCGGCCACGGGGGCGAGGCGATCACGGTCTGGTCGATATACTCACCAATTAGGGTCGCGACCGAACAGTGGGTCAGCCCGATCCACGAGTTGAAATCGACGGAACCGAGAGGCCGCAACATACTCGTCGGGGACTTCAACCTCCACCACCCCTTCTGGGATAAAGAGGGCAGGGAGTCCCGGGGGGCAGGGGACCTGCTGGAGCTCGCTGAACGCTGGGACCTTTACCTCGTTACCCCGTGGGGGGAGCCGACTAGGACGAAGCGGGGAGACCGTGACTCAACGATCGATCTAGCGTGGGCCACGGATGGCAGCCGGATAGAGTTCTGCGGGGATCTAGGCTATGCTGGCTCTGACCACCACGCGCAGCTTATCCGGTACAACGGGGGAGAGCCGCAGCCGGGACGCAACACTAGCAAGGGCTGGAACTGGAAGAAACTCGACAGGGGGCTCGCTACGGCGGAGGCTATGAACGTAGAGCTCCCACAAGACCTCTCGACAGAGGAAAAGATAGATAGGGCGGCGGACTCGCTCGTGGGACAGCTCACGAGGATCGCGGAATTGGCGGCGCCGAGGAAAAAGACAGGCATAGGACGTAAAGCAGGGTGGTGGAGCGAAGAGGTCGAGGGGACGGTGGCCGAGGCTAAGGCGGCAAGGAGGCGATACCGGGCGGTACCATCCCGGTACACATGGGAAGGTCTGCAGGGAGCCTGCTCCCAACAGAAGAAGGTGATCAAGCAGGCGCAAACGAAATACTGGCGGCGTCTAGTAGCCGAGGCTTCAAGCGACAACTCGTCGATCTGGAGGCTAGAAAGATGGGCAAGACTCAGGAGCCACGTCCCGCCGGAGGCGTCAACGATACCGCCGCTCAGGAGTGACGCGCCCGGCGCCCAGCTGGCCGTAGAACACGCAGAGAAGGCCCGGGTCCTCGCGGAGAGGTTCTTTCCCAACCGCGAGGCGGACCTCTCAGATATCGCAGAAGAGGCGGCTCACAGCGAGCTAATACCAATTGAGATGACGGTCAGCGCGGAGGAGGTAACGAAGGTACTACAAGACACAGGGGCGTGGAAGGCACCAGGAACAGAGGACAACCTCCCCGTCGGATTCCTTAAGGCCTGCGGCAGGCCGGTAGCGGAGGCGATCGCCACGCTCGCTTCCGCGAGCTTTGCGCTCTCTTACTTCCCTCGACGATTCAGAGTAGCGGGGATAGTGGTGCTCCGCAAGCCCGGAAAGACAACGGACCAGTACCAAACGGCGGGCGGATACCGCCCGATCGCGCTCCTCAGCACGATCGGAAAGGTCATCGAGGCACTGATTGGGCGCCGCATAGCACAGGTAGCGGAGGAGAACGGGCTCCTGCCCGACGGGCAGATGGGAAATCGCCCGGGGAGATCCACAGAGGTGGCGATACGGTTCGTCACAGACGCGGCAAGGACTGCGTGGCGGGAAGGAGGAATGGCAACGCTCCTCCAACTGGACATCAAAGGCGCTTTCGACACGGTCAACCACACAAGGCTGATCGATACGCTCCGAGACCTAGGATACCCACGATGGGTCACGTCGTGGGTCCGTAGCTACCTGACAGAGCGGACCGTACGGCTACACTTTGACGGAGAGGTATCAGCACCGATTGACCTCAAGGCCGGCGTTCCACAGGGGTCGCCGCTATCGCCCATCCTGTTCTTACTCTACATCGCCTCTCTCTATCAGGCGCTTGCGCAGGACCCGAGTCTCCTAGTGATAGGATTTGCAGACGACACGAACCTCATGGCATTCGGCCGAGACGAAGTAGACAACTGCCGCCAACTCCAAAACGCGTGGGGGGTGTGCCAACGGTGGGCGGCGACAAGGGGAATGGATTTCGCCCCTGAAAAGAGTGAGCTCCTTCACTTCAGCCGTGCCCACGCGGCCCCGCGACAAGGGGTTCGCCTAGGGACAGCCGAGGTCGCACCAGTCGAGTCCGCAAGATTCCTCGGTATCTGGCTGGACCGGAAACTCCGGTGGCGTGCCCAGCTCAAGCAGATCAACAAGAAACTTGCGACACAGCAGCTTGCACTAAGCAAACTCGCGAAGTCGACGTGGGGATGCAGTCTCATCCGGGCGAGAGAGATCTACACGAAGGTGATCCGCAGCGCCATCGCCTACGGAGCGGCCGCATGGCACATGCCAACGACGGATAAGCAGCAAGGGATCGCGAGGAAACTCCACCCGGCGCAATCGAGGAGCCTAAGGATCGTGGTGGGGGCGTACAGAGCCACGCCAGTCAGAAGCCTAGAGACCGAATCGGCGGTCCCGCCTATCGATCTCTACCTCAATAAGAGGCTAGCCGACTTCGAGACCCGGCTACAGGGTACAGGGAGAGCGGCGCAGATCCGGGATGCGTGCGCGGCGATAGCAACACGGCTCCGCGGCCGCCGCCGACGGCGACAGGGGACGAATGACCAGGAGCGACCACGGAACGGCTGGGGCGGTGAGAGGTCCGGGGAGTGGGCCCGGAGGTGGTGCGGCGAACTTGGTAGCGACAAAGCACTCAAACGGGACTGGGAGACGCGCTGGCGCCGAGAACTCGCCCGGGCGACGACACAACGACGAGGGAGGGTAACACAACCAGCCGACAACCCGGACTTTGACAAGGCACTCCAGAAGCATAAGTCGCTCCGGAAACACGAGAGCTCACTCCTAGTCCAGATACGGACAGGGAAGGTAGGCCTGAGAGCATTCCTCTTCGAGCGGCGCGTCCCGGACGTCTGGACGCCCCTCTGTCAGTGCGGCAGGGCACGAGAGACGCCACTCCACCTGACGGTGTTTTGTGACGAGCTACAGGGCGAAAGACGCAGACTCGAGCAGGCCGTGAGCCCGAGGGCGCTGCAGACGAGCAGGGATTTCGCGACGTTAACGTCAGATGCAGCTACGGCTGGAACCGTCGTTAGATGGCTCCTTGGCCTCCGGCGGTTCCCGGAGTTCAGGCTCGCCGAAGAGATCGCAAGGGAAGACGAGATAGAGCAGGCAAGGGACGGTGCGCCGGAGGCGCAGCTGGGGAGCTAGGGGGGGGGGGGGGGAGCGAGGGAGGTGTATTGGGATCACTAAGCTGGCGGTGGTGAGACCCCAGTCTGGCAGGGCCGAGAACGTGTTGTCGACCGCGCTTCGCGGTATATTGTTGCACGTAGGTTTTAGTCCAGCTTGCGCAAGGTTTCCTATGTGATAGAATAGGCAGAGGTACCGAATGCCCACCGGGCATACCGGAGTATAAGTAATAATAATATTAATAGGAAAAGGAGTATAGTTCCGCTAGGGGCCAGGGGAACAGAAGGCCTTTGACGAACTAAAAGCTTTATTTACTACCGTACCTATCCTGACGTATTAGGACCCGGATAAGGTCACCTTCCTCGAGGCCGATTGCTCTGGATAGGCCTTCGGGGGCGTACTAATACAGGTAGACGAATATAGCTAAAAGAAGGCTGTAACCTTCTATTCCTAGAAGTTGAACGCGGTAGAGGTCAACTACCTAATCTACAATAAGGAGATACTCGCGATTATCAAGTATTTAGAGTAATAGGATACGGAACTCCGTAACTATAAAGAGTTTACTATCGTAACGGATTACCGTAACCTCTAGTACTTTATAACCCGGTAGAAGCTATCCGAACGATAGGTACGATAGGCAGAGCTACTATCCCGATATCGCTTCTAGCTCTAGTATAAGCTAGGGAAGGAAGCTATAGTCCCCGACGCCCTATCTCGAAGGGACTAAGACCGCCCGTAGGGTATCGACGACGAGCGGGAGTAGGGCCGCGTCTTACAACTTATACTAGAAGAGGCCCTCCGTAGCTAGAGGCCGCTAGCGGTACCCGCGGAGATTAGGATCTCTTCGTCGTCTACCTAGGAGTAGCCTCCTCCGATATACGTATTCCCTTCGGACCCCGACTTCTAGCGCCTCTAGGAGGATACCCTCCGTAGCGACGATATTTATCGATCGGTCTTCGCCGTAATAAAGAACTAGGGGCGGGCGTTCCTTCCGGGCCTCGGGCTAAAGATCTAGCCCTCCGATTGTATTATCGACTACGTAAGCCGTCTAACTTACCGAAAGAGATTATAGGTACCAAGCAGTTCGATAGACCAAGAGAGGATCCTCGCTTACGACTATTTCTTCCGTACTAGGATTATCTAGTACTTATACGACGCCGCAGTTATAAGATACCCGGAAAAGGACGGGCTAAGTACGATCCTTATTAGGGATTAGTACTAGCCGACCCTCTAACGTTAGCTCCGCTAGTTCGTTCGTAACTACGACGTCTGCGGAAGAGGGAAGGTTTACCGCGGCTTCAGACGAGGCCTCTTAAAACCTCTTCCGATAGCAGATAGGTATTTCTAGGAGCTCTCTATAGACTTTATTACGGAGCTACCCCTATCCGGGAAGGATAGCGCCCGGTACCTATAAGTTATAACCGATAGGTTAAATAAGGCCGTTACGCTCGAAGCTATAGCGTCTATAGATACGGAGGCTTATACGGAGCGTTTCCTTTAGTCGTACTTCTGTTTCTATAGGCTACTAAAAGCTATTACTAGTAACCGGGGTTCGAATTAGGTCGGGAGGTTCTAGCGCCGCCTATATTACCTAGCAAAAGTCGAGTAGCGGCTAAGTACCGTATACTACCTAGAGACCGACGGGGCTATAGAGAGGATAAATTAGGAAGTACAGGTATACCTATAGGCGTATATCAACTTCGCTTAGTCCGACTAAGCAAGCTGGCTATCCGTAGCCTAGCTTGCTATCAATAACCGGGACAGCTCTTCTACCGGACTATCCCCCTTTTTCGCTACTTACGGCTACTATATCAGCCCCTTAGAGATCGACGAGCTGCAAAGCCGCCTTAGCTTACCGGAGAGAAGAGTAGAGGAATTCCTCTTCTATATTTACGAAACTACGGCGTTTATCTAAGTAGTAGTAGCCGCGGCGTAAGTATAGCAGGAAGAAAATGCTAACCGTCGCCGATAACCCGTAGAGTCGTTTAGGATCGGGGACAAGATTTGGCTCGACTTTCGTAACTATAAGACCCCCCGACCGAAAAAGAAGTTGGATTGGGTATACAATAAGTATATAGTAGCGAAGCTAGCAAGCTCGTATACGGTAGAACTTAGCGGGCTACCTACGGGGATTTACAACCGCTTTTATATCGACGTTTTGTAAAAGGCCGCAAAAGACCTTCTGCCCGGCTAGGAGAGGTAGGACGAGTAGCTACTACCTATCTTAGGGGATCTAGGGGACCCCGAGTTCGCTATAGAGGAAGTCCTATACGCGATAACTGTAAAGCGAGGCCGAGGTACGATCCGTAAGGTACTAGTTAAGTAGCGAGGCTATCAAGAACCGACGTAGGAACCCTTAGAAGAAGGAGCGGAGACTATAGCGTTAGATACGTTCGAATAGGTATTCGGCGACGCCGTACTTTACGATAGTCCGGTTTACGAGTATAGTTAGTTCAAATAGGGATGGGGGAAGGCGCGACGGCCTAACGACGTTGATACTTAGGGGCTAGGAACCTAAGAACGTTTAAAAAACAAGATACCGTAGTAGAGGAGGAGCGCCGGAGACTAGTACTTCCTCCTTTTCTTCTTCTTCTTCTCTTCCTTCTTGCCTTTGCCCTTGCCCTTACCCTTCTTCCGCTAGCGGGCGCGTTCCTCTACGCCGGACGACTCTTCTTCCGACGAGGAGTCCTCCTCTAAAGAGGACTCCGACGGAGAGGTAGAGTCGCGCCGGCGCTTCGGAGTACGCGCCGCCAGGAAGGCAAGGCCGGCCGTAATCTACGCGAAGGCAGGACTAAGGGCGGCGGCTACGGCAGAAGCGATCTTGGCAACGGGGGTAGCAAAGGTAGCGGAGGCGGCCGAGGTACTATGGAGGGTTACATCAGTATAAGTCGATCGAGGATAGGGGCGGAAAGAACGAGGAATAGATAGACTTACGGCTTATTTTTCTTAGGAGAGGGGGCAGTATAGGGCTTCTCCTCCTTTACCGGCCTCTCCTCTACCGTAACCGCCTTTACGGCCTTATAGGCCAGCTACTGGGTATAGGCGACCTTCAAGGCCTCCAAGCGTCGGCGGCTAGCAGAGAGGAGGGCGGCCGTACGAACGGCGATAGCAGTAGCGATAGCGGCGGCGTCGTCGTCGGCTATAGAACGTTAGCGTTAGATAGGTTAGGGGTAGAGGGGTTACTTACTAGGGACGAGGCACTACTAGTATAAAGCCGCGTAACGGCCGTACGAAGTCCGGCCGGCCCGGCGCCGGTAGAAGGGCTTGCTATCGCTATTAGTATTAGTTATATACTAGACGTATCTAGTATAAGACGTAGGGAGCTCCTCGCCGGCGTCGTCGTATTCCTCTTTAGGGGCGGCGATAGCGGTAGTAGCGGTAGCGGTAGTAGCGTTAGTCTTCTCGGCCGTACCCTATCGTCGACGGTAAGTACGTAATAGGGTATAGGGGAGGTAACGAATATACCTTACGTTTAGGTATGGGGGAGGGGCGACGCGACGATCTCGTCGTCGTCGTCGGACTCTTCCTTCTCTTCCTCTTTCTTCTTCTTCTTTACCCGCGTAGAGGCGGCGACGTTACGGCTACTACGAGCTATATTGTTGTTATTAAGGGGGGGGAGGCGTAGTAGTAGTCGAGGTCGGCGGGGGAGGGGGGCCGAGAGGTTACTTATTCGACGAGGGACTATTTAGGGAACGGCGGTACGGATATGGGATAAGTCAATTGGGTACGGCAGAACTCCGGGCGGCGTAGGGCGTTCGAAGTAACGATTCCGGCTCTAGAAAATGACGCCTCTAGCCCCGGGCTATTTTTATAGGCCCCGGGGGTACGGGAGTTCCGCCCCGCTAAAAAGGAGGACGGGGCATGTAACAGGCTAGTGCCTAGGAATAGACCTGGCCTATTACCAGGTCTGACCGCCCAGGGGTACGGAGCCGGAGTTTCCTTTATTCCGCTCCGCAGTTAAATAACGCCCTCCGCACCCACGGAGGAAACCCACCCCCATTTTCCTTTCCCCATCTGAAGATAGATTCTTCTTTGGCCTACGTATTCGAATAGAATACGTACCACCCTATTATACTGAACTAGCGATAGATACGTTAGACGGAACTACTATTATAATACGACTACTTCTTTACTTACCAGCTGGGTACTAAAAACGTAGCTACTGATACCCTCTCGCGTAAGCTAGAAGTAATTAAGACGGCTAAAGATAAGGAGGAAGTAGAACGTACGATAACTATCTTCCGTAAAGTATCGACGGACGACCCTAAAGACCCCGGAGTATATATCCTCGAGATCGACGACCTCGTCGTCGCCGATTCTAGGGTAGAACTCGCTAACACCCTCTTCCGCGCTAACGCTACCTATACGAGTCTAGATAATTATAAGGACTAGGCGAGAAGACTAGAGGGAGGATTATTTACGCTTTAAGGAGGTAAATACCTACTCTACGATAGCCGCCTAGTTATCCCGGATATCGAAAAGCTATACGTAAAGCTTCTAAACGATTTATACGTTTACCTATTTACTACATACCCTAGACGAAACAAGATACGTAAGCTATTAGTAGCTTAATACTAGTAAAAGGGTTATAACGCCGATATCAACCGATATATTACTAACTACGTAATCTATAGATCGTCTAAGACCCCCCGCGATAAGACCTCGGGACTATTACACCCGATACCTATCGTATTATATACCTAGTATACCCTAGTCCTCGACTTTGAAGAGATACTAATAAGTAAAGAAGGTTTAGATAATATCTTAATTATAATCGATAGCTTTTTTAAGTACTACTATACTATAGCGTATACTATAAAGGTAACCGCTCGAGAAGCCGCGATACTATTCTATTATAGTCCTTACTAAACGTTCGGTATCCCGGAAGAAATCGTTAGCGATCGCGGTCCCTAGTTCGTCGCTAACTTTATAGATAAAGCGCTATATATCCTCGGAATCCGCTAGAAGTACTCCTTATCCGGTTACTTATAGACGGCGGGATACGCAGAGGTAATAAACTAGTATATTAACTAACGTATTCGTCTCTACCTTAACTACTTCTAGAACGATTAAGTCGATAAGCTCCTGGTTATCGATTATACCTAGAATTCCCTTCCTTAGGACTCGATAAGCCTCTCGCTATACGAGGTCCTTGTTACGGCTGGCAGATTCTGGCAGGTTTGCATTCACCTGGAATTGAACCTGCGCTCTTCACTGGAGATTCCGTCGCTGCTTATTCGACGCCTCCTAGCTACGCGGCTACGATATCCCTAAGACTACTACTCTCGGAGACTATAACGCCGATAGCCAGATACCCTCGATCGACTACCTGGCTGACTAGTTCGATGCTAATTGCGGACCTGAGGTCCTTTTCAAGTTCGACGAACTTATAGCCGACTACTATAACGCTATCGACTTGTCTAAGCGCCTGTCTAGCCTCGCCGAGTACTATAGTAAGAAAGGTACTAGCCTTGGTTTCCCGTTCTGTCTGATAACCGAAGCAGGTAAAGAGACTTGGCCGCGCTCTAACGGTATTATAGACTATAATACCTTCGTCGCTAAATATATCGAAAACTCCGAAGTACTTTTCGAAGAGGTGAAACTTCGCGCTCTGATTATAACCGCCCGCGAGTAATAGATAAACGATATATATCGCCTTGCCTAGACGGCCAAGAATAAGCGCGATACCTTATATGGATAGTACAAGGAACTGTCTACTATCCTATACTCGGCTACTACGACTCGCGCCGATATCGACCCGACCCGTCTAGAAGACGGCCTAAATACCGCTACTATATATATAATAGAGATACAAGACGAGATCTCCGTTCGCGACGAGAAGATTGTCTAGTTATAGGAGTATGTTACGGAGCTATCGATAGCTCTGACCCGGGCCCGCGACTTAACCCCTGGTAATACCCGTTACAGTATCCGCTCCGGCCTAACCGATCGTAGCGCCGGCGGTACCTTTCGTAGTACTAAGACGCCTAACCCCTCTATCTTCTATAACGATAAGAACGACGATAAGGTCGTCTTTAAGGTCTGGCTCCGTTACGTCCGTAACAAGCTGAAGGTTAATAGTAACTACTACCCGACTAAAAAGGCAAAGTTGGCCTTTATCGAGAGCCGTCTAAGAGGCAAGGTCGCCGAGGCTTTGGAGCCGTATATCGACGACGATAACCCCTACCGTCTCGATACCTCTGCTAAGCTACTAGCCTACCTCTAGACTAAGTATAGTAATAAGAACGAACGCGAGGATACTATCTCTACTTATAAGAAACTCGAGATAAAAATAGGTAACGACTTCGATATCTTTAAGAACGAATTTATACGCCTCGCGGCTGAGGCTAGCAAGAATCCCACTGAATAGAAAGAGGACTTCAATCGCTTCTTTACCCCGGGCCTCGAGATAGCCCTCGCCGAGAAGTACCTGGATGATTCCGTAAGCTTTGATGCCTTTATAGAATACGGCTCGAAGATTACGTATATCCAGAAGAAGGTATATAAGCGCCGCGAGGCCAAGAAGAAAGTAGCCGCCCTTGCCAAGACCCCTATTACCGCCGTTAAGAAGTATATCCCAAAGGCCGGAGGCAGCTCTTCTTTCCTAATTACTAGCGCCGTAGTCCGCAATCCCAAGTAGAAGCTCGCTCTAGACGTCCTACGTAAGTTGATCTTGGAGAACCGTTACTTCAACTATCAATAGACCGGATACGCTTCGCGGGAATGCCCCGTTAAGGCGTTAGTATCTAATATCGACGAGGCAAATATCTAGGCTATTATAGACGCTTACTACGGCAAACCTCCTACCCTTGTACTTACCGAGGGTATTACTTCTCTTGATACCGAGAGGTTAGTCCATTTCGAGACCGATAGCGAAAGTGAGCTCTCCGATAGGGAGTAGGGAAACTGAATACTCTAAGGAAATGTAACTCTTTCCTAGGGAACGTATCTTTTCTTATTATAACTATCGATAAAACTATTAAGGATATACTATACAACTTCTTCTCTTGCTATTTGGGAGGGGAGGCCCTTACTATAGTTAGTATAATAGCGAATAATAGACTGTCTTTAACTATTTATAATATATTACTTGATATAGAAGCAAATAGATACCTCTTTATAAGTTCTTCTTTCGCGAGGAAACTGATTAAATATCTCTATCTTAAGACTATTAAGGGCTTCAAGCTATACCCTATCGGTAGCTACGATAGAAAATCAACGCAAGTTATTAATACCGCCTTAATAGGCTATCTACGAATCCAGGACCGAACGGTTCGTAGCGCTTTCTTCCTTATAATCGATATGCGTTATAACCTTATTATCGGTCGAAGGTTCTTCGACTTCTACGACGTTAAGATCGACTATCGCTACCGATACTTAGAGTTCCCCGATTCCTAGCTACCGGAGCCTCAAGTACGAGATATTTCTATAGACGAAGCGACCCGTACGCTTGTTATCCGTCTGAATACGGAATAACAACGAGTGGCCAATATCCGTACCCGGGCTATAGAAGAAGAGGAGGCCCGACGAGTAATAGGCCGCTATAAGAACGAGGGACGGGAGAAAGTATTGTAGCGAATCCGATAGCGCTTCGAATAGCTATACGCTGAGAAAAAGGCGTCGAACCCAGAAATAGGCGACAAATCTATCGAACCGGCTACGAAGAAACCGCTATACTAGTCTTATATCCAAGCTCTGGGTATACCTAGGATCCTGCTCCGTCGGGATATCTACCTCCGGGAAATAGAGCGATACCTCTCGGATTCGTATTAGCTTGTACTCTCTCCGATACCTTTACCGCGTTACGCGTCGCGCTTGACGCGACCGATCTCGGAAATTATCGACGTCGCTATAATTGGCGCCGTACTATTCCGGCTCGCCGCCAGCTAAAACTATATAGGGGTGACTAGCTTCTACGAGATCGACCGTTATATATAAAATAAGAGAGAAGAGTAGGAGTAGCTAGTACTATCGAAAGATAGCCCGGAACTCCGCTAGAAAGTATTGGAAAAGGTGCTAGGATACTATTACGACCTTCTCGATAGTTTTAGTAAGGTCGAGTCCGATAAACTTCCTCTTTACCGTACCCTCGATTATAAGATCGACCTGGAAGATAGAAAACGGCTAGAAGACCTGAACTTTAGTCCCTTCTATAAGATATCGCTCGAGGAGCTAGAGGCATATCGTTAGTATATACTAGAAAATCTCGATAAGGGATTCATTAAGGCTAGCTCGGCGCTTTAGGCCGTACCTATCTTGTTCGTATCCAAAGCTAATAGAGGCTTGAGGTTCTGTATCGATTATCGATACCTTAACGCTTTCTTTCGAAAAGACCGATACCTATTGCCCCTTATTGAGGAGACCCTGTTACGACTTTCGAAGGCTAGGGTATTTACGAAAATCGATATTCGATAGGTATTCTATCGGATTCGAATATACTCCGATAGCGAGGAACTTACCACCTTCCGTACTTGTTACGGCGCGTATAAGTATAAAGTATTACCCTTTGGCCTAACTAACGGTCCCTCTACCTTCTAACGCTATATTAACGAAGCCTTGATAGAATACTTCGACGATTTCTATAGCGCCTATATTGACGATATCTTTATTTTCTCCGAGTCCCCCAAAGAGTACGAAGCCTACGTCCGGAAGGTACTTGAACGGCTGTAAACCGCCGGATTTTAGCCCGACCTCGATAAGTACGAGTTCTACGTTACTACGACAAAGTTTCTCGGCTTTATTATAAGTACCGACGGCGTAGCCGTAGACCCTGAGAAGATAGACGTTATCCGAAACTGGCTAGCGCCTACGACGGTTCGAAGCATGTAGTCCTTTCTGGGATTCTGCAATTTCTACCGCAAATTTATTAAGGATTACAGTCAAATCGCTAAGCTACTAAATAACCTTACCCGTAAAGGCGAAGGCTTTACTTGGACGAGGGAATGCTATAACGCCTTCGAAGAATTCAAACGGATACTATTAAATACCCCGGTTCTACGTTACTTCGTCCTTAGACGTAAGATAAGACTAGAAACGGACGCTTCGATAAGCGTTATCGGAGCTATATTATCCTAGTATAATCCAAAGGATAGAAAATAGTACCCCGTCGCTTTCTTCTCGTTAACGATACTCGATACTGAAACTCGTTATAGTATCTACGATAAAGAATTGCTCGCGATTATCCGGGCCCTCGAATATTAAAAAGCCGAGTTTGTCGGTATACAAGAAAAGGACTTCGAGATCCTAACAGACTACCGAGCCCTCGAATACTTTAGTACCAAGAAGAAGCTAAACTAGCGATAAATACGTTAGACGGAACTACTGTTATAGTATTACTACTTCTTTATTTACCGGCCGGGTACCAAAAACGTAGCCGCCGATGCCCTCTCGTACAAGTTAAAGGTAACTAAGACGGCTAAAGACAAAGAGGAAGTAGAACGTACGATAACTGTCTTCCGTAGAATATCGACGGACGACCCTGAAGACCCCGGAGCGTATATCCTCGAGATCGACGACCTTGTCGTCGCCGATTCTGGGGTAGAATTTACTAACGCCCTCTTCCGCGCCAACGCTACCTATACGAGTCTAGATAATTATAGGGACTAGGCGAGAAGACTAGAGGGAGGATTATTTATACTCCAAGGAGGCAAATACCTATTCTACGACGGCCGCTTAGTTATTCCGGATATCGAAAGACTATATATAAAGCTCCTAAACGATCTATACGTTTACCTATTTACCGTATACCTTAGACGAAACAAGATATGCAAGCTATTAGCAACTTAATACTAGTAGAAGGATTGTAGCGCCGATATCGACCGATATATCGCTAACTACGTAATTTGTAGATCGTCTAAGACCCCCCGCGATAAGATCCCGGGACTGTTATACCCGATACCTATCGCGTTACGTACCTAGTATACCCTAGTCCTCGACTTTAAAGAGATACTAATAAGCAAGGAAGGTTTCGATAACATCCTAGTTACAATCAATAGCTTCTCTAAATACTACTATATTATAGCGTATACTATGAAGGTAACTGTTCGAGAAGCCGCGATACTGTTCTACTATAGTCCTTACCGAACGTTCGGTATCCCGGAAGAAATCGTTAGCGATCGCGGTCCCTAGTTCGTCACTGATTTTATAGATAAGGCGTTACGTATCCTCGGAATCCGCTAGAAGTACTCCTTATCCGGCTACTTACAGACGGCGGGACAAGTAGAGGTAATAAACTAGTATATCAACTAACGTATTCGTCCCTACCTTAACTACTTCTAGAACGACTAGGTCGATAAGCTCCCGGCTATCGACTATGTCCAGAATTCCCTCTCCTAAGACTCGATAGGCTTCTCGCTATACGAGGTCCTGTTCGGATATCCAATACCTTACGCTTGGGATTGGGAAAAGCGTACCGATCTGGCCAACCCCGATTTGTCTACCCGGGAACGCTTATCGCGCGAAGAGGCCTAGAAGATATTAGATGTCTTGAAAAGCTATACCGACGAGGCCCGTTACAAGCTAGAGAAAGCACAAGACGTAATAGCTAGGAAAGCCAATCGCTACCGGCGTATCCCCGACTTTACGATCGGCGATACTATCTATATCTGGAAAAAGGTATAATCCTCAAGTCGCCCTAGCAACAAGCTCGACTTTCCTATAACGCGCGTCGGGTATAAGATTAAGGCCCTAAAGGGATACTCGTACTAGCTCGATATACCGGCTAGCTAGAAAGGGACGGATACCTTCCCGGCAGACCGTCTTCGCAAGTTTTCTAATAACCCTTTACCAGGACAAGAGTTTGCCTATCCGGAAGGAGAAGTTGTCTAGGACGAAGGCGAACCAGAATAGGAGGTCGACAAGGTCGAATCATCACGACTTTACTACTATAAGCTATAGTATCAGGTCCAATAGAAAGGATAGGACCCTAACCCTACCTATTACGACGCCGCTAACTTCAAGAATGCGATTGCTTAGTTAAAGGCGTATTACGTAGTATACCCAGATACCTCCGGTCCGTCTTTACGCCTCTTATAGTAGGAAAAAGTAGCTATAGACGACAAGGACGATCCTCCTTATCCAGACGACAATACCCCCGCTACGGCTAACGTTTAGCTACGTAGATTAGGATATCGTCGACGGGCTCTCTGAACTGGGCTAAACTGACCTGAATTGAATTGAAGTTAAAGGCAACCTTCTATTGCTTGGAAAGTAACCCGCTACGCAAGAGTTCAATTCCCGACTAACCCAATTCGCGGTCGAATATTTCTTTTTTTTGGGGGAGGAGATAGTATTACGGCTGGCAGATTCTGGCAGGTTTGTATTCACCTGGAATTGAACCTGCGCCCTTTACTGGAGGTGGGGCTCGCATAAGTGGCCCGTGCGTAAGCGGTTGAGCGCACCCTACTACTTCTATTTCTGCGAGAACGCGAACTTGTAGATAGTTCCTTCTTTTTTCCTCACCTCGAATATCACTATACGTATTCTACCCATTACAGTAGCTCTGTCTCTGTAGGTATTGCGCCACTCGTAACAGTCCTCTTCGGATATCTAATACCTTATACCTAAGATTAGGAAAAGCGTACCAATCTAGCTAACCCCGACCTGTCTACCCGGGAACACCTATCGCGCGAAGAGGCCTAGAAGATAATAGACGTCTTAAAAAGCTATACCGACAAGGCCTATCGTAAGCTAGAGAAAGTACAGGATATAATAACTAGGAAAGCTAATCGCTACCGGTATATCCCCGATTTCACGATCGGCGATATTATCTATATCTAGAAAAAGGTATAGTCCTCAAGTCGCCCTAGCAACAAGCTCGACTTTCCTATAACGCGCGTCGGGTATAAGATTAAGGCCCTAAAGGGATACTCGTACTAGCTCGATATACCGGCTAGCTAGAAAGGGACGGATACCTTCCCGGCAGACCGTCTTCGCAAGTTTTCTAATAACCCTTTACCAGGACAAGAGTTCGCTTATCCAGAAAGGGAAGTTATCTAAGATAAAGGTGAACTAGAATAGGAGATCGATAAAGTCGAATTATTACGACTTTACTACTATAAGCTATAGTATTAGGTCTAATAGAAAAGATAAGACCCTAACCTTACCTATTACGATACTACTAACTTTAAGAATACGACCGCCTAATTAAAGGTGTATTATATAATATACTTAAATACCCCCGGTCCGCCTTTATACCTCTTATAGTAGAAAAAGGTAACTATAGACGATAAGGACGATCCTCTTTATCTAGACGATAATACCCCCGCTATAGCTAACGTTCAATTACGTAAATTAGGACGTCGTCGATAGGCTCTCTAAATTAGGCTGAACTAACCTAAATTAAACTAAAGTTAAGGGTATCCCTCTACTACCTAGAAAATAACCCGCTACGTAAGAATTCAATTCCCGACTAACCTAATTCGCGGTCGAATATTTCTTTTTTCTTTTTAGGGAGGGGTAGTATTACGGCTGGTAGATTCTAGCAGGTTTATATTCACCTAGAATTGAACTTGCGCCCTTTACTGGATGTAGGGCTCGCGTAAGTAGCCCGTACGCAAACGGTTGAGCGCACCCTACTACTTCTATTTCTGCGAGAACGCGAACTTGTAGATAGTTCCTTCTTTTTTCCTTACCTCGAATATCACTATACGTATTCTACCCATTACAGTAGCCCTGTCTCTGTAGGTATTGCGCCACTCGTGACAGCGGATACAGAATCATGTTTTGAAGGGGATTTCCTATAATAAAGGGAAAACCTGATAGAAAATCACACTTTTGTACGGATATTTAGCGATGCCCTTACTAATTCGAGCCTTATAATGATTCCGTTAGCTTGAGGGGGGGTGTTAGAGAGGTCTCCTAGCCCGGCCCGGAGGTTGTTCCGGAGCCTCTGATTAGCTATAAGCTGTCACGGCTGAGCCTTACAGGTCTCTGTACCCACTAAAGACAAAAGGACTTAGGATTCCAAGTTGCAATTGGAACCACTAATACGGGATATATAGGACCTGTTACGGGGGCTGCGCCACGCCCGTAACACTACCCCCCTCTACTACAAGACTCGCCCCGAGTCTTGGTCGAACAGTAAGGGTAGATAGGAGATGTAGCCTATAGGAGCCCCGAAACTGCTCCATTGAGGTGCCCCCAATAGGGACCTTACCCACATACCACATTCACTAGCAGCTCCAGCGCGACTTACACCTAGTGAATTGGAAGAGGTGGGGCTCAGGCCCGGTTTCTAAGCAGGGTTCGACGCGTACCCAAGTAACTTGGAATAATGTCACGGCTGAGCCTTACAGGTCCCTGTACCTACTGAAGACAAAAGGACTTAGGATTCCAAGTTGCAATTAGAACCACTAATACAGGATATATAAGACCTGTTACGGGGGCTGCGCCACGCCCGTAACATAAGCCACCGATATTAAGTAGATGGATTTCCGCTTGTGAAGTGGATCTTAGACTAGATCAACACACACTATACTACTATTGAGCCTTACGTGCCCAACAGAGGCAGTAGCAGTCGTCGTCGTAGGTGTAGTGGGAGGAGGCGGGGCGGCGGCGGCGGGTGTAGACGCGGGAGCCTTAGTCGTCGCGGCGCCGCTGGCGGTGACGGAGTAGCTGCCCGAGAACCCAGGCGCAGAGGTCGAAGCCGGAGGGGGGTATTCGGCGCTCGAACAAAGGTCGTGACATCATCACGCGGCGAGGCAGGTATATGGAGAAAATCAATTTAGGTGTAAAACCTATACTTATAACGTACAGAAAAGTAAACAGCATAGCTGATCTTATTAATGAGCATTTGCTGTATATGGATGAGTATCCGCTCGCTATATTAACGTTAAGCGCGCTCGGTTCGTTTGTACAAACGGCTGCCTCCCTCGCTTAATCGCCTCCCTTGTCACGGGTTGATACCCGCTCCTACCTGCGCGCGCGCACCGTTTTGGTACGTGCGCCACGGGGCTGCGGCACGTGACCACACGTGACCTACGCCCCGCCCCTATATACTGCCCCGCGGCGCCTTCCATAGTTCGCACTTCGTGCAACAACAACATCATTACCTACCCCCCTACGGTGCCCTCCGTGATATCCCTGTAGCTTCGTATAGTACTGCACCCGTAAAGACCCTATACTCCGCTCTCGCTGCGGGAAGGCATCTGTGAACTGCTTATGGTTCTCCTGCCACGGCAGCTACTGCTTCTTTAGCTCGACGAGGTCATTGTCCTTTACACCGTTACGAAACGTTACGCCGCCAAAGGATTATCGAATAGGAGTGCGGCCGGAGCACTTATCGTTCATCAAAACCTCTGACTCGCGCAAAGACCAAGTGGTATTGGCGCCTTCAGTCTGGCCAGCCAATTCTGCTACTGGCTCGATGCTAGAAAATCCCTCTCCGTCGCCCCAGAGAACGTTGGCTATGTCCGTCCCTTTTTTTAAAAGGCACGGATCTTTCCGCTCTCTTAGACCAAGTAATTAGCAAGTAGGCTGCAAAAATGAATAACATGAAACTACTTCGTACAATACTACAAACGCGCGCCTCGGTCCGGCCCTTGTAACCTCCGGTCTCCTGCCTCTTCGACTTTAAACACGCTAATCCTTCCAGGGTACAATCGAAATAAGTGAAACGACGTGACTTCCAGGTGCCGCCATGACCCCTGTGATGTGAAGGGGTGTGATGTGGAGGAGTGTGAGAAGGTCTGGATGGTAGAAAGAAGGTACCAAAAAAAAAGATATTTGATGCTAGATTAGGCTCGAGAACTACATGAATACTCAAATACTAATACCCAATAATATATGGAAGTGCCTAACCTTATTTCGTGAAGTAGGAAAGAGTTGTCCTTCGCCTAAGAATATAGTGACATGTAGTAAAGTTCGGTAATAATTTCGTCGAAGTCTTCAATCTTCCATTCAGGTACATCCAATAACTTGTTCAAGAGATAGCCCACCTGAAGTAAGTATCGACTGTATCGTCAGATTCGTAACCTCTTGGGTCCTCCGGCATCATCATCCGCGAGTTCCATGTATCTCTGGACCTCGTCTAGCCCGTAATCCCGGCTTCCTCTGCCCTCTTGTATGACGTTGTGGGATCGGGGCTTGTGTGTTGTCGGACTTGAGATCGTGGCCCGAAGCCTGCGGTTTTGTAACGACAGGAGCAGCAATGCTACATCAGGTACATGGAACCTACTGAAGCATGCTCTGGCCATACTGAGAGCTGTTTCTATGTCGACACGGATGGTATTATGCTCAACCGACCACACAGAACGAAGATACAGCACCCGCTTTGTCCAGGACCGCTTCGCCTTGTCCAGGACCGCTTCGCCTCGGGTTCCGCGAATTCGGGATACAGGTCGTGGAGTCCAGCGGAGACGAGCTGGCCGAGAGAGGACACACAAGACCGCCCGGCATGATGTACTTCTCCCTGCGAGAGGTACTCCCCGTTGTCGTAATCCGCGTCCCTGAGACGGAAGTCGAAGAAACTCCGCTGTTGCTCGTCGAGGGCGGAAGTCTGACGGTAGACCCGGAGCAGCGACATGTCCCGCGCGAACTGCCCGCGAGGAAACTTCCTCGTGTCGACGGCGCAGATTTTGACCTCGTCCTGGGCACAGCCAGAGTGGTGGCATCTCCAGAGGGCGTACTGGATCACGAAAAGCAGAGAGCTACTCCACGACATCAGGTTGTCGCTGGCGCCCTCGCCTTCGAAACTTGGCTTTGTCAGATGCGTGTGTAGCATTCCCGCTGCCTCCTTGTCTGTCATGGAAAGCAGATCGACTCTGCTGCGCCCCGACGATTTCGCCGAGATGACACTCCATGGAAGCGACGACAGTGCTGTCGCTCCGACCGGAACTGGCTTGGTCGAATGCCCTGAATAAATATCGTGGAACATCAGCGAGGTGACATTGGGGATGACGACTCGCTGGCGGATAAAAGAGGGTGCTTCCATTGGGACATGTACTGAGTGCGCGAACCCAGAAACCGATCCATTCTTACCTTTGCTTCCTCTCGCTCTCGGATTTGCGTTCACATTTCACGCGGAAGGCCTCAGCATAGCCGTCATCGCCCAGGCGTTCTTCATGCTCGTAGTATTCCTCGCTCTCGAAGTCGGTGTCGTAGGGCCATCCGAGACTGGCTTCTCTCAGGGGAATGAAGTAGTTGTCGAAGTGCAGGGTACCAGAGGGTTGGAGAGATTGATTATAGCAAAGCTCTAGTATCTCCCGCAGAAGGCTGCTGTCATCGCTGGCGCCATCGAGAACACTCCGGGCGATGCTCCTCAGTTCGGCATCAAAATGCGACAGTGCCTTTTGCACCTGTGTCTCCGGACCTGCGAGCGATATAATGTAAAATACAGCGTAGCGGTCGGCTTCGTCGCTGACCGTCGCTGTGATGCTTGCTAGAGCGTTGGCTGTGCTTGCAAGAGCGCCGGCTGTTCTTCTCAGAGGGCTCAAGTGGGCAATGTCCTGGTCTCGTCGTAAAGGGAGTCGTTACGCATGTGTGGCAGTGGCTTCGGCAGTTTGTAGTAGAGCCTGAGTTGCCTCGACGAGAGCTTTCTGACAGAAGTGCGAGCCTGACAACTCGCCCACCGCATCCGCAAGTCTCAATCCTGCAACTGAGTCAACAAGACCGCTAAGTTCTTCCGCCATGGTTCTGAGCTTCCCTCGAATCTTTGAAGACAAGGTAGGTACGGCAAGATGCTGGGGCAAAATAGTGGTGAGAGGGGCGCGGCTCATGATGGTGGCTTGCCTAAACTCATCACAAGATGGCTAATTATGTCAGCTTAAGGCCCTGCCGCCTGCGCCTTGTGTAACAGCTCAGGCCGTCAGTCAGTGAACATGGGTACGGCAGGCTTGGATAACTACCTATTTAGGAAACCGAACTTCTTCCTGGCTCTCTTCGCGCGAGAAAGCTCCCAAGGGTTAACTTAAGTCAGGAGGTCCGCACAAAAGTGACCCGAACATCATCACCAGCTCCATATATCTCTTCCCTGCTTTACGCGACGACAAAATGGCACCCTCTCATCTGATCCAGCGCCTCTCACACTGTCTGTTGACAACATCCTCGAAGGTGTTAAGGCCGTCCGACACCAAAGAAAATGTATGCGGTTTCGAGTTCGGGGTACAGCGTGACCGTGAAACAGCAGTGGCGCTGAAGGCTTTCAAGACAGCCGAAGCAGCTCTACTGCGGCACCGCCATGCCTCCGGGTGGTTTTTTCCCCCCCTTGGCCTTCTACCAGACGTGTCAATGGTCACCTCCATAGCCGGTGGTTAGGGCCCAACGTGCGTGGTCAGTTGGTAATGGCCCATCATCCAGACTGTGGAACTGGTCTGGAGATTGGCTGAACATCCGATGATTCCACGAGTGGCAGCTATTTGCTCTGAGTGAAGAAGGTAAATATATCTAGGCCCTCAATTTGACACGTGAATCCTCTCTACGTGGTTCTTGAAGTGGTCCAAGTGCTCCGTCCTTGCCGCCTAAAGACCCCTCGATGGCTTTTCGGCCGAAAAGCTACTCCAGACACTCGTCCTTAGGGCTCTTTTTCTCTCCGTCCACGAACTCGGCCGGCGTCGCGCCCTTGAAGGCAAGGCTAAGGTAGCACCTAGACAGTTGTACACGTCGCCTCTCCCAAGAGAAGATGCTGGTATCGTAGGCAATATTGAACGTCTGGAGGGCTAGCAGATCGCCCGAGTCGGCAACTTCCTTTCCGCCGCTGTTGGGCGCCTGGAGGTCGAAGCGAGGGACTAAGGTGGCATCGTGCCACTTGCACTGTCCGTCCGCATTTCGTCGTGGTACCGGACGCCAAGACGAAACTTACCTTGAGAACTTCTTTGCTGTCATTCCTGTCTATGTAGCGACCTGTGACGCTGGCGTACAACTGCTTATATTGGCGAAAATATTCCCACGATGTGCCCTATGACCTGATTCTCCATGCTTCGTACAAATAGAGGAGGAAATCCATCGCTATGGCTCGGTCTGCTCTCCCGATTACCGCTTTCCAACTCCCTGCTAGCTTGGCGGATCTGCAGTTCCTCCATGTCAGTTGGTCACTGTGCTTCACACAGGCTAGACTGCCTGTGTTCCCCACCTCCCTGCATTTACTTGCTCTCCTTGTAGCGGGCCTCCATGTTGTTTTAACAGGACATATGCAGACCCCGATCCGTTTTGGAAAGACACGAGTCAGCGTAATGCCGAGCGTCAAAACCCCAGTATATTCCCCAAGCCGATCTCCGCATGGTTTCAGGGGAATCGGATTCCTGTGACGCCACGGCCGAGGACGTGCCTACTTCAAAAGCTGCGCGTGATGGTATAATTGATGCTTGTTACTTTGCTAGTGGCCGGGCTGAAATGCAGCTGCTGTGCGACAGTCAGGCTCCCGTTATGCACTGCTAGTATCGTCGGCAACACAGTAACATCAGGTCTCGCGGGCGTACTACCGTGCTGTTCGGGTTGTTGCTCTACTTGCTATTCGCGTTGTTGCTCTCGAGGCCCTGCACGGAGACCGGCTGTCCGATTGGCTCGGCGGGCCGCTGCATGGCCTGGCGCCGCCCGCGGACGGCGCCCCTGCCTCACCTGAGCCCGCGGACCCGGAGTTGACCACAGCGCTGTGCCAAGACATTGCTGATATGAGCAGTCGGAGGAGCGGTCGGAAGCGCGGCGGTCGCGCCACCGAGCCCCCGAGCAGGACCGACTCTGATTCCGGCAACGTCGGCCCTTCGGGATCCGCCTCGACGAGTGTCTTCGACCGAGGGGAATCCAACGCGACCCCTGGGAGCAACTTCTCGAACAGCATGTATCGCCTCGCAACGCCAAGTTCACCGCGCTAATTCTGGACCCGCGTCGAATCCGCATCGAGAATACCAACGTCATTGCCCCGAGCGCATTTGCTCAGTTTAGCGCGGACGAACCGCTGCCCGGGGTGGTCAGCCACTACGCAGCGGTAGCGAGCCTGAGCGGCGCGCGTATCTGGGTCCAGGTGGGTGAAGAGGAGGCTAAGGTCGCTGCAGCGGATTACAGAGATATGCGGGGGCTTGGCCTGTGCGAGGCGGAGTTCGCGGCGTTTGCGAAGGAAACATTTCTCCTGCGCGCGGGGAGATCGCACGTGGTGTCCGAGGACAGATGTTGGCGAGCGGAGCGGATGCTCCAGCTGGTCTGTCCTCCGCAGAGAGCGCCCACTGGCGTTTCCACCCTCTCTTGGACGACAGCGCGGGCGAGACCGAGTGGGCGTGGGGCATCCGGCCGGACTGTGCGTTCTGGCTGTCTCTGAAGGGCTTCACTCCGGAGTACCGCTCTCAGATCCAGAACTGTGCTTTTGTCAGACAATGGGTTACCTGTCCCTACTTCACAATCGAGTTCAAGCTGGACGGCGAGTCGGAGGATGTGGCAGCCAAGCCGGTCGCCGCGGCGGGCTCGCTGGCGCTGTACAACCGCTATTATCTGCCCCCCTTGGTACTCCGTACATTAATCCCTTAGCCCGACCAAGGACAATAGCCGGTGTCAGGATGAGGCCATCCGAGATCTTCAGCAATGTCCTCCCAGTGGATCACCTCTGTATCGTAATAAACATCGCCATCATCATGTCCTTCTTCCTCTGTAGTGGCCCATTTCTGTCGAGCAGGTCCTGCTCCTTTCCGAGACTTATTCCGCCACTTTGAACGTTTCTGTTTGGCGGCGTGCTTGGCCCATGCTTCCAACTCGTGGGGCATCTGAGACATCGTAGGACTAGCTCTCTCGCGGCGAGAGTGTCTTCCAAACAATCATGGCCCTCGCCTGGCCGATCCTGTATTGTCAGGCCCAGCAGGTCCTAGCAGAGCTGTTTGAGCCCCCATAGGCGCCCAAACTTCTTGTTTATGCCGAACACGGCCTCCCCAGTCAAGATAGAGGAATCACTATCTTCGTGTGTGAGATACGCAATACTCGAAGGTCATGGTTCACCGAGTGGCCGACAATAACTGTGTCCGCATTGACGTGTCTGAACAGCATCGCAAGCGCGGCTTCGTAGCCAGCTAGCGCTCGACCCTCAGCTTGAGCAGCAGCCATGACAACAGGCGACACACCGCTGACGCCTGTTCTCCAGTCGAGAACAGGCTCATTTGGGTGTACAAAGGAGTTGATCAGCGTCTGTCCAGTCAGACAGTCTACGGCGCAAAGTAGTGCCAATTCGCTCCTGTTGTCAGCCACGCCGACCATCTCGCAGTCGATAGCTATAGCGATCCGCTTGGCATTGCCCGTGGATGCAGCCAGCAAGGAAAGAAACTCTGTCGTGTCCAGGCTCGCAGGTGACGATGATCCGGCTCTGTCGGCAGTCAGGCAAAAGGAAGACTTGCTGTCGGAGTCGTTTGAGGGTATGACAGCGCGTGAGGAGGTCCGCAGCGAATGAACGACGTTCTGCTTCCGTGAGAATGGAATATATATTGGTTTTGTGCATCAGTTGGTGCGATTTTATGGCTCTCAGTTAGTTCTTGCTGTTTGGATACATGAGCTGAGTCTTGCCTGCAGGGTCTAAACGTTTTAATCAGCCAACAATCCATTTCGCATGTTTTGATGCAGAAATCTTACTATTAGCGACTTTATGCCGCTTCTTCATCATTCTACTCGATTCCTGTGCTCCAGAGGTCTCAGGAACCTGGTGACCTCCGGCGATCGACAGAGCCGACGATTTCATGATGACAGCGCAGACGGAAGCATCCTGCCCATGTGGATATTGCGTATAATGGACTGGATCATATCTCTCATGACGTTCTAGCTCCATCGTCTTTTTGAAGAGTCTGCGGCATACCACGTAGTACTTGTCAGACATGTGACCCTCGTCGGCGACATGTCGGGAAAGCACAGTTTTAGATTGGAGCAGTCCTCGCACTTTGTCTTTTGCGATGCCATGGTGCCTTTGGTGGGACTGGACAGTTCCACGTGACCCAGATTGCAATGGATAGCGGGTCCGTAGTGATGTTGTAGGGACCGGGAGCTAAGGAGGGGCAATATAGGAGAAAATTGGCAACGGGCATTATTTATATTTGCGTTGTAGATTGGCGTTAGACGGTATGTTGCCAAAGTATTGTACTGATACAGTGATATCAAGAGGACGCTATCCACACCCTCTGCTTGGGCTCTGATTGATCAGCCAAACGGTGCGGTATCATTCCACCTACGGCTTGTTGGCTACTCGGAGTTGGGTCAATCAGTTCTTGCCACCTTGTCAACTCTGCAAACAGCCTTTTGAAGCCGTTGTCATCAGCAGAGCCGAACCTGACCATGTCTCGATGATCTGCGTGAACGCTGACTGCCGTATACCCTTCGAGCGTCGCGGATTCCTTCGGCACGACACGCCCAATAGCCGGTACGGGCAGCTCTTCGAAGAAGCAGGTGACTTCGAGTGGTCGGCCGCTTTCGCGGACCTCTCGTACCATAGACCAGAACCTCGTACTAACCCGACTCCAGTAGCTGACTGTATGTTCCTAGGATCGCTAACAGCGACTTGTTATTCGACTTGAAAAGCCCTAGACCGGAAGCGGGAATCTTCGCCCAGTCTGCCATCTACGACCCTCTATAAGGCGTGCCCATAAACGCTATTCCTACAACGCAGTCGAATATGCCGCGGAGATGAGCTGTGGGGTTGTTCCGCGAGAGAAGGACAGCTTCTTTACAGACAAGGCCGCCTAGGCTATATACGACAAAGACAAACCGGCGCGAGGATGCATTGTAGGACACTCGGTCGTTCGTCAGGTCGGTGAAGAGGTTCGCGGCATAGTCGATTAGCCGATTGGCCGACGTAGCCGACTTCCGTACGACATACGCGTCGTAGCCGTACGTGAGCAGACGACCCCCCGGGCAGCTTCGGCGGGAGGAGAGTCTTAGGCTACGGCTCCCGCTATCCGTAGGCGGTCTACGTGTTATCTCGGTTCCCCGTTAGGCCGTAGACAAAGCAGATATCGACCGTCGCGTCGGGGTAGTCGTACTACAGTGCAACTCCGTCTGGGAAAAGAGTACGCTCGACGCTTGGGATAGGGCGAAAGGGTGGATCGGTATTTGCTTTCGGGCGCAGTTCGGTCGAGGTGGGGTCGCGGCTGGTTCCTTGCTCTTGATCGATAACTGGGGCGCTAGGCTTCGGCCCGTGCCGAGTTCTACTCGTTTTCAAAATAGCCTTAATCTTTTTCATCTAGAGATTATCCCCTGCGTATACGAACAGGCGGTCGCGGTCGAAGGAGGATTATAGTAGAGCGCTTGGCCGACCGTCCGGGTTCCGTACGGGGTTGGATAGCGACAGGACTGGATCGTCCAGAGATCACGTCGACAGATTCCGTATAGCGTCTGGAGGCTCGCTAGATCGGCGGTCGCTTAATATTCGCAATAAACACCGTTATACTTAAAGCGTACAAAGACTGGAAAGAGAAGGTTTACAACGGGGTAGTCTCTCCAGTACTTGACGGTTCTGACCAGAGCCTCGTATACGGACTACGGTCGATACATGTCCCGAGCCGAGATTGAGCCGAAGGGTTTTCCTTCGAACGTGGCATTTTGGGCCCTGAATCCCGCATCCCTTTGACAGACGATACTCAACTATGGCCCCAAATCTTGCAGCCGTTCAGTACGACCAGATCCGAGATATGATATATAGTAGAGAACTTACTGACGTTCAGATGGCTTGTATTACTAGATACAGCACACGTTATCCAAACGATACGCTTGAACCTACGATACTTCGGAGCTACGAAAGCCCTACCTAACGGAGTCGGACGTCCTAGTACCGTTACGCCGCCTATACTAAGTGCTTTGTATGACAGATTGATCGAGAAACCCGATATATACCGAGATGAGATAGTCATTTTCCTCTAGGACGAGTTCGATACCCTTGTAACGGCCTCTAGTATTAGTCGAGCTTTGGCGTCAGCGGGTTGGACGAAGAAGGTCGCCCGCCGTATCGCCCTAGAACGAAGTACAGACCTACGAGATTTCTACCTTTATAACCTATCCGCCTTTCGCTCCTATCACCTAGTCTATATTGACGAGTCCGGATGTGACAAGCAGATTGGATTCAGGCGGACCGGCTGGTCTCTATTAGGGGTTTCACCGGTCCAGGTTACTCGATTCCATAGGGGTCGGAGATATCAGATCCTGCCGGCGTACATATAGGATAGTATTGTTCTTGTACGCGTATTTCAGGGATCGACCGACGCTGTCGTATTTGCGGATTATATTGAACAGTTACTACATTATTGCGGCAGATAGCCTGAGCCAAAATCGGTTCTTGTAATGGATAATGCTTCTTTCTATCGCTCTAACGCCGTTAACAGGTTATATGCCGAGGCTGGCGTAAAGCTACTTTATCTGCCACCGTACTCGCCGGACTTGAATCCAATCGAGGAGTTCTTCGCGGAATTAAAAGCCTTCATCAAACGTAGTTGGCAGCGTTAAGCTGAAGTTCCTCAAGAAGACTTCGGCATGTTCCTAGAATGGTGTATAGACACCGTAGGCGCCAGGAAATCAAGTGCGGAAGGTCACTTCCGGTATATTGGAATTTCTATTGAAGAGTTATAAAAGAAATGCGTGGTATTTATCTCAAATCTATCCCAGTCTATGCTTTATTATATTGTTTGACCTAAGCCTTAATATCACGGATAAAGCGACGGGTAACCCTAGCCTTTACGCCCCTTTCAATAAAGAATTCGGCGTTTTGATCCTCATATACTAGCTCAAAGTCGAGACCTTCAGCTAACGTCAAGTCACAAGCCTTCTGGTACTCCATTTTGAGGCTCCTATAAGTAAATTGTAAGCACTGCCAATAACTATACATCTTAACGGCTATATCTAGTGGTTCCGGAATCTGTAGAGGGGTAGCAGGCTTGGGTAGCAGGATAAATACCGTAGCTAGTTCCACTAGGTACAAAGTTGCAGCTTGATAGGGCAAAACGTTAGTAATATTGATAGGTATATAACCAGCTATAGAAGATGCTCTACGCTTCTACTGGCGTTCTCCGTCTTGCTGCTCCTCGGCATACAGCTACTCGCGAATAACGTCAGGCACGTCGTCGTGCGTCTGTAGTACACCGCCCTGTTCCATATACCTGATAAGGCTCCTCAGATGGTACGTTTTGAGCTTATAGTACTTCTTCCCAACGCTATTACGCCAGTAGTAAGGCCTTAGATTACAAGGCTGCCCGGGACAGCGCATAAGGTTATACACGTCCTGCCAGATCGACGGCTGGCCCGAGTCCTCCTCCTCAATATCGAGCTACAAGGCTCGATCGGAGAGTATCTACTGAGAAGCCGAAATATATCCTCTTTTGGTATCGTATCGAGCCAATCCGCCAGTCGCCACGCCTATCTCCATATAATTAAACGAAATATCGACTCTAAGCTTCTTCCTAACGCGAAATAAAGGGCTCCAGGACTAGAGCTGCTTTTCTACGATCGTCTAATCGATATCTATCTCATCGAAGCGCTTTATAAGGTCCCGCTCGGAGCGGTCCGTAACGGAGACTGAGACAGTTGTATTATCGGCTCTACAGGACTTGTTCGACGGCAACTTTTTGCGGAGAAGTCTTTCCAGTTTAGGCTGTAGTACTGTACTCTAGAAAACATTAGGTACGAGTATAAGGTTCGGCTCCGTATCTCTGGCAATCCCTTTACTATTAAACGTTAATTTCTATTCAATGGAATAATAAATACAGGTGGGAGGTTGTTCGTCGTATGCCCTGTCTTTATTCTAATTAGCCAGCTGTAATAGAGGTAGTGCGCCTTGACTGTCGTCTAGGCTGCTTTGTCGTGTAGCGTTTCCGTTGGGGATGTCTCCAAATCTGGTTGCTACAGGAGTTGGAACCGGTCGCTCCATTTGTATCTCGATCGGGAAGTTGAGCTCTGTCCAAAGGTCAAACTAGTCTATAGATTTTCAGTATTATTCTATTGATCGGAGACGACACTCACCTATCTTGTCTTGATTCGAAGGCTCGTTAGAGCACTATAAAAGGCACGGACTAAGGAGCGATTATCAGTTCCACGGCGTTGGTTGCTCAGGGGAAAGCTGGGCAAGGGGCCACGAGGCCAAGTCGTGCCGTCAAGTCAATGAACCAGCCGCTGTGGCCCGTGCACGACCCCGCCCCTTCCTATGATCCCATTAGCTCCGCACGCAGCTCAGATCTTCACCGTCGGCCCGTTCCATCATCATTCCGGGCCCGCACGGAAGGCAGATCCACCATACCAGACGTACACCGTATCGGCTTTACCCAAATAGGAGACGAGGGCGCCGGGACAGGCAATACCGGATCAAATACGTCGAGCCAACTGCGTCGGGTGCGGTACATTAATTTAGCGTAGCATTATCTTCGTCTACGGCCTAAGAGGGCATCCGAAGGAGACATAGGAAGATAACGCTAGAACGGGGTCCAGCGAGGGAAGCGCCACGTCTAGTAAACGAAGAGGCATCAAGACCATTTTCCGGCCTAAAGCCTCGGCGTCGACTAACTCTGTCCGCGATAGACCTCCCGTCAAAGTATTCTGGCCGCACGACTATATCGCGGCCGATATTCCGGAAGTAAGAGTGTAGACGTATAGATATAATACGGATACGATCGGAGGAGTATTCGCGGCGAATAATAAGAATAGCGTATCGTAACACGGACGAGATCTATCTATGAAGGTCGAGCGGGATATTGATAACAGGGTAGGTAACTCGTTTGTCGGCTAGGGAACTAAACTGACGCTACAGGATCTAATCGTATTTGTAGTATATAGTCTCGGCGGTATTATCGTCGAAGACGTACGTACGCGACGCGCATCGACCGACCGCGTTTCGTAGATATAGTAGACTGACGATCGCGTTAGGCAATCTATCAATCTGAAGAATGCCGCGCGCGTACGAAGCTCATCGTCTTTCTCGGTACGCCGCACCGGGGAAGCTCGTAGGTAGGGTGGGGCGAGATCGCGTCGAATCTTGCTCGCCTAGCGCTATAGGACTCAAACAAGAAGATAATCGAGACGCTAGAGGTAAGTAGCGAAGTGCTAGACAATATCAACGAGGAGTTCAAGACAATCGTATATAGCGGTAACATCAGGATCAACTCGTCCTACGAGTCGCGAGGAATATCGGGGATGAAGGGGCTATACGACAAGGTCTGCCTGTCCTACTAGCTCGTTTGACTCTTCTGACTGGCCTACAGGTGGTAAACGACTTCTCTTCGAAGGTCGACCTGCCGCGGGCGGTAGAAACGGTCGAGAGTATCGACGCGGACCACATGCAGATGGCCAGATGTCATAGCCGGGATGACGCGCAATACCGTACTATCGTGGGAGTTCTTCAAAAGTTTGTGCGGAGTGGATCGCCAGGCGGCGTCGGCCCGAGCGCACAGATTCCACGGGCTGAACAGACTAATGTGACGGTGCCCGAGCTCGGCGGCAACCACAATAGTTAGTTACCCATCTATATCAGACCTGTCTTTGCTGACGAGGGTAGCACCCTCTGTCGCCGGCGCCGGTGCACTCCTGCCGTGCTGCCACCTCCCCTTCCGCAGGAACACACGCTTCGTCGGACGCAAAGCTGAACTCGACACCCTCAAAGACTTGCTGTTTAGCCAGAGGAGCCCGAGCGTGGCGCTCGTCGGACTAGGTGGCGTTGGCAAAACCCAGGTCGCCCTGGAACTGGCCTACTGGGCGAGGGAGAACCACCCGGAGCATTCTATCTTGTGGGCGCCGGCTCTGAGCGAGGCGACGTTCGAGCAGGCATATACAGAAATAGCGACGGAGCTTGCGATCCGCAAAGCCGCGGACAACGAAGACGTCAAGGAGTCGGTCCGACGGCACCTGAGCTCGGCGGCAGCTGGGCCGTGGCTGCTTGTCGTAGACAACGCGGATGACGTTAGCGTGGTCTTAGGAAGCTCGGATGTCCCCGGTAGTCTCTTCTAGTACCTCCCGGAGAGCGAGAGTGGGTTGGTCTTATACACGACGCGATCGCCGGACGTGGCGCCGCACGCGACTAACGAGGTAGAGCTGCATAAGATAAGCGAGCAAGAGGCAAGGACAATATTCGAAAAGTTGCTGAAACGGAAGGACCTGGTGGGTGACGGGGCTGTAGTGGAGGAGCTGCTCGGCGAGCTGACGTATCTCCCGCTACCCATTACACAGGCGGCGGCGTACCTAGACCGGAACCGGCTGTCGGTTGCCGACTACCTGATGCTCCTTCGAGGCGCTAAGGAAGACATAGTTAGCGCGATGAGCCGCGAGTTCCACGACAGCACACGGTATCCGGGGTCGCAGAACGCAGTAGCGACGACGTAGCTTGTATCGTTCGACCAGGTCCGGAGGACGGACGAGACTGCGGCCGCGCTGCTATCGTTCATATCGCAGATCGAGCCGAAAGCGATCCCGCGGTCGATCCTACCGAAACCCGAGTCTGAGGAAAAGATGTACACGCAATCGGCACGCTCTACGGGTACGCTTTCTTGGGGCGCCGGGCGGAGAGCGACTTGTTTGACATACACAGCCTTGTACATGTAGCGACGCGGGTCTGGATCGAACGACAAGGGCGTACGAGAGGGACGGAGATTACGGCTGTACGACACTTTATCGCGAGATTTCCGTCTACAGATCTTGCAAATCGCGCATTATAGAGGCAGTATCTTCCGCATACACTCCGAGTGCTTCACAGGAGCAAGGCGTATAGGACTGAGGAGAGATGTGATCTCACCTCCCGAGTTGGGCAATACCTACACAAGGACAGACGATTTAAAGAGGCTATCAGGTACTTTGAAGAGGCGTACAAATAGGGGAAAGAACGCCTTGCTAAAGACGACGATTCTCGACTATCGTCAAAGCACACGCTCGCAAGTGCCTATCTCGCTAACAGACAGATCACGGAGGCCATCGAGATGCTCGAGCATATAGTAGCGGTGGAGAAGAGGACGCTGGCGGAAGACGACCATTCTCGACTGACGTCGGAAGGGTTGCTTACATATACGTTGCACAAGAGGAGTGAGGAGGACATTCCCTAGTAGGCTGATATACAGTGCTACATCTGCATCCGCATAGTTATGCTTTCTTATGTCTTATGTTACATGTACACGGCACCACTGTACTGAAAAGTAACCTTACCGTACGCTACTGTTTATTCACGGATTTAATGTGTAGCGTGGCTTAAGAAAGGTCTGAGGTGCTTTGGATATAGATGGAAAGTCAAAAGTGGCTCTCGTACAACCGTCTTGGTGCTGGCTCTTCAAGCCAGCGGTTCAACAGGTACCTTGCATATGTCACTTTGTATCCCGTCAACGCCAAGCCCTAAATGTCTGTGCGCTGAGAATTGGAGCGACCCGGCAAACCGGAAGCCGATTTCGAATGCGACTGTACCCTAGGCGAAACCGGCGACCACTCTCGGGGAATCGTTCATTCAATCGTTCATTCAATCGTTCATTCAATCGTTCATTCAATCGTTCATTCAATCGTTGGGTTTGTATAGTCGGTTACGCGTAGAGTTGGCGGAACGTACCCGACGCGTAGCGTGCCCTACCTTGCAATGGCTCCCGATTCGGTAATCGAGGTCGCGTATAACGCGATCGCGAACGACGACGCGCGCCAAAGGTCAAGCTAACGAAACAAGATATCTACGGCGAAAGTACGCGAAAATCGGGAAATCGAGGATTTCCAGGACAAATCGACAACGGTAGGAATCAAAGCTGCCAAGCGAACTCCCCGATCTACAATCGCGAACGAAAAGCAACCCGGGAAAAGCAGAAATAGGGAGATCGCCGCTTCTGAGATAGCAGGCTAGCAGAAAGTCGTAGAGCTAGTAGGAAAACTGACAGAAACCGTCGGATAGCAATAGGACACGATTAAAGAGTTAAGAGGAATCGTTATCCAATAATAAGACACAATTAAAGACCTGTATAAACGCCTTAAGGACATATAAGTAGAACTTAAACAGGTATACAATCAAATAGACGCTATCTCGGATAACGTAGCTCTCAACACCTCACTAGGTACCAACCCTAATCCGTCTTACGTAGATATAGCACGAACTCTACCGAATAGCACGCCTATTAATATACGATCTATCTGTAATAGGGTGGTACGTATTCTATTCGAATACGTAGGCCAAAGAAGAATCTATCTTCAGATGGGGAAAGGAAAATGGGGGTGGGTTTCCTCCGTGGGTGCGGAGGGCGTTATTTAACTGCGGAGCGGAATAAAGGAAACTCCGGCTCCGCACCCCTGGGCGGTCAGACCTGGCAATAGGCCAGGTCCATTCCCAGGCACCAGCCTGTCACATGCCCCTTCCTCCCTCTTAGCGGGGCGGAACTCCCGCACCCCCGGGGCCTGCAAAAATAGCCCGGGGCTGGAGGCGTCATTTTCTAGAGCCGGAATCGTCACTTCGAACGCCCTACGCCGCCCGGAGTTCTGCCGCACCCAATTGACTTATCCCTTACCCGCACCGCCGTTCCCCAAACAGTCCCTCGTCGAACAAGCAACCTCTCGGCCCCCCCCCTTAATAACAACAACATGGCTCGTAGCAGCCGTAACGTCGCCGCCTCTGCGCGGGTAAAGAAGAAGAAGAAGGAGGAGGAGAAGGAAGAGTCCGACGACGACGACGAGATCGTCGCGTCGCCCCCCCCCGCGCCCAAGCGCAAGGTATGTTCGTCACCTCCCCCGTACCCCATCACGTACTTACCGTCGACGATAGGGTACGGCCGAGAAGACTGACGCCGCTGCCGCTGCCGCTACTACCGCCGTCGCCGCCCCCAAGGAGGAGTACGACGACGCCGGCGAGGAGCTCCCCGCGCCCTATACCAGATACGTCTGGTACATAACTAACGCTAATAGCGATAGCAAGCCCTTCTGCCGGCGCCGGGCCGGCCAGATTTCGTACGGCCGCTACGCGGCCTTATACTAGTAGTACCTCGTCCCTAGTAAGTAACCCCTCTACCCCCAACCTATCTAACGCTAACGTTCTATAGCCGACGACGATGCCGCTACTGTCGCCGCCGCTATCGCCGTCCGTACGGCCGCCCTCCTCCCCGCCAGCCGCCGACGTTCGGAGGCCCTGAAGGTCGCCTATACCTAGTAGCTGGCCTATAAGGCTATAAAGGCGGCTACGGTAGAGGAGGGGCTGGTGAAGGAGAAGAAGTCCGCTACCGCCCCCTCCCCTAAGAAGAATAAGCCGTAAGTCTATCTATCCTTCGCTCTTTCCGCCCCTACCCTCGATCGACTGATACTAACGTAACCCTCCGTAGTACTTCGGCCGCCCCTACTACCCTTGCTACTCTTGTTACCGAAATCGCTTCTGCTGTAGCCGTTGTCCTTAGTCCTGCCCTCGCGTAGATTACGGCCGGCCTTGCCTCCCTAGCGGCGTATACTCCGAAGCGCCGGCGCGACTCTACCTTTCCGTCGGAATCTTCTTTAGAAGAGGATTCCTTATCGGAAGAGGAGTTATCCGGTGCGGAGGAACGCGCCCGCTAGCGGAAGAAAGGCAAGGGTAAGGGTAAAGGCAAGAAGGAGGAGAAGAAGAAGAAAAGGAAGAAGTACTAGTTCCCGGTGCTCCTTTTCCGCCGCGGTATCTTGTTTTTAGACGTTCTTAGGTTCCTACCTTCTAGGTATCAACGTCGTTAGGCCGTTATACCTTCCCCTATCCCTTGTAAACTGATTGTACTCGTAAACCGGACTATCGTAAAGTACGGCGTCGCCGAATACCTATTCGAACGTATCTAACGCCGCAATCTCCGCTACTTCTTCTAAGGGTTCTTACGTCGGTTCTTAATAGCTTTGCTACTTAACTAGTACTTTACGGAACGTATCCCGGCCTCGCTTTATAGTTGTCGCGTATAGGATTTCTTCTACGGCGAACTCGGGGTTCCCTAGATCCCCTAAGATAGGCGGTAGCTACTCGTCCTGCCTCTCTTAGCCGAGTAAAAGGTCTTTTACGGCCTTTTACAAGATATCGATATAAAAGCGGTTATAAATCCTCGTAGGTAGCCCGCTAAGTTCTACCGTATACGAGCCCGCTGTCACGGGACTGTCAGGCTGAGAGCGGAGTAAGGCTAAACAGATGGTATTTGCTACGGACAGACTCAATCCCGTGGTTGCGGGCAGGCTGATGATAAGACGTAGCTCGAAGAGCTACAAAATATAATGGACAGAATCAATATAAAGATATTTCTTTGTCGCGGGCCCGCACTAGGCCTACCACGTGACAGGGTCACGTGGCTCAATTACCTGGGGCCTCAGCGCCGTGACAGTACTCCCCTCCTCTAGGGCGGAGCTCCGACGACGCAGTTACGGTCTGGGCTTGTTCGGGTACCGGCGGTGAAAGTTGCGGACGATCTCCTGTGCGTTCTCCAGGTGCTCGGCGGGTGCTTCGGTGGGATCGTCGTATCCAACCCACTTGACAGTATACTTTAACCGAGGGCCGCCCCGGCCTCTCCTCTCCCAGCGGGAGTCCAGGATGTCCTCGACCTCGAATTCTTCGATGCCGTCCACCTCCACTGGGGGAGGAGGAGCATGGCACTGACCAGGCAAGGGATCGGTGGCAGCGGGTCGGAGCAGGCTGACATGAAAGACAGGGTGTATCCTCATAGACGCAGGCAGCTCCAGACGGTAGGCATACGGGCTGACGACTTCGGCGATCCTGAACGGTCCGAGTAGTTTCCAGTCGAGCTTCTTCTGCGGTCGGGCAGTCTTAATATTGCGGGCGTCTAGCCACACTTCCTGGCCTTCTTGGTAACGGCGGGCAGGTCTCCTTTTCCGGTTGGCGTACTCCTCTTGGCGGGCTTGGGCGAGACAGATCTCGGATTGCAGGTACTCGTGGATCGTTTTCATCTTGAGGACCAACTCCTCAGAGTCGCGAGCGGCGCGCTGTGGTCCAGGCTGTACAGGTTCGAATCCTAGGCGGGGGTGGAAGCCGTAATTGGCGAAGAACGGTGTCGTGCCGGTGCTCTCGTTGATGGCGTTATTCAGGGCGAACTCGGCAAGGGGTAGCCATCTCGACCAGTCGTCTTGGAGGTAAGAGACCTGACCACGCAGGTACTGTTCCAGGAAAGCGTTCGCGATCTCGGTCTGGCCATCTGTCTCCGGGTGGTATGCAGTCGATAGCAGGGCTTTGATTCCTAGGCGGCGGATCAGGTGCCTCCAGAACGCGGACACGAATTGGGCTCCACGGTCGGAAACAATTGTCTTGGGGAGGCCATGTATCTTCCAGACATGCTTGGTGTACAGGCGGGCGACTTCCTCGGCATCACAGGTTCCTTTGCAAGCTATGAAGTGCTTCATCTTCGTCAGACGGTCTACTACGACGAGGATCGCGTCGTACCCATCGCTTTCGGGTAGGTGTGTGATGAAGTCCATGGAGATATCCTGCCAGGCTCGGTCGGGAATCGGTAAAGGTTTGAGTACCCCCTGGCGTGCTTCTCTGGAGACGGTGCTTCGCTTGCAGGTGTGGCAGTTTCTGACCCATCGCTCGATATAGGATAGCATACCCGGCCAGTAGTATTCTCTCGAAATGGCCTCGTAAGTTCTCGCTCGGCCCATGTGTCCGGTGACCGGGCTCTCGTGGTACGAGCGTACAAGCTCAGCGAGCAGTTCTTGATGTTCAGGGACGTACAGCCGGTCTCGATAGTACAGGTATCCGTGTCTGTTCTCGCACTCGGCTAGGGTGATACGCGGGTGGCGGGCGTGGTTCTCCTCTAGGGCCTTCAGTATGGACCGTAGTGTTTCGTCGGACTCGTACCCTTGTTCGAACAGTGCTTTCACCGGTGGGGGCAGTAACGGAGCAGTTCTCTCTCGTGAGCGGACGGGGCGGACTGGCTCAGGGTCTGGTTCCGTGGCTGCGGTCTCTGGTCTCCTTGTGCTTGAGCGTGTCGTAGCTCTTAGCTGTACTGGTTCCTCTGTGAATCTGACTCGTCTCTTGCTGGGCGGGGTGGGTTCCTCGAAGTTGTGGCTCTTCAGTACTACCTGGCTCTGGTGTAGCAGGCGCTCATCTCCCTCCTTCGGGAGGTCCTCTGACCTCCTGGTCAGAGCGTCAGGCTTCGCTCCTTGTTTGCCGGGACGGTAAGTAATCTTGAAGTTGAACCTGGAGAGGAATTCGGACCAGCGGGCTTGTCTGCGGTTCAGGAGTTTCGTCGTCGTGAAGTATTCTAGGTTCCGGTGGTCTGTAATGACCTTGATCGGGGAGCTCGTTCCCTCCAGTTCCGGGCGCCATTCCTCGAAACAGCGAATAATTGCCAGGAGTTCCTTATCGTAGATCTCGTAGTTACACTCCGTTACCGAGTGCTTCTTTGAGAAGAAAGCAACAGGCCGTAAAATGCCGTCATCGCCGTACTGCGATAGCACACCGGCCGACACGAAATCGGAAGCGTCGGTTTCCAAGATGATCTCTCTTTCCCAATCGAACGGGGCCAGGACGGGCGCGGTCGTGAAAGCAGTCTTCAGTCGGTTGAATGCCTCTTCGCAGTTCTTATCCCAGTTGAACTTCACCCCCTTCTTAGTGAGGTTGACTAGCGGGGCGATGATCTTCGAGAACCCTTGGATGAAGCGTCGGTAGAAGTTCCCGAAGCCGATAAAGGCTTGTACATCGGTCAGGCAGGCGGGCGTTTTCCAGTTGACGATCGTCTCGATCTTCTTCGGGTCCATCTGGATTCCTTCTCGGCCCACGATCACTCCGAGGAAGGTGGTCTTGTCCTGGAAGAACTCGCACTTCTGGATCTTGGCGTACAAGCCGGCTTCTCGCAGGGCCGCGAGGACCTTCCTTACATGAGCGATGTGCTCCTTTCTCGTGCGACTGTAAATCAGGATATCATCTAGGTAGGCTGTGCAGAAAACGTCTAGGTACTCTCGCAGGGTGTCGTTAATAAACCTCTGGAAGGTTGCTGGCGCTGCGGTCAGGCCGAACGGCATAACGAGTGACTCGAACAGGCCGAACCGGGTACGGAAAGCCGTCAGGTATTCTTGTCCTTCCTTGATACGGATGTTGTTGAACGCAGAGATAATGTCGATCTTCGTGTAGTACATCATCCCTTTCAAGTTGCTGAGGGATTCCTTCGTTAGCGGCAGGGGGTAGCGGTCCTTGACGGAGATGTTGTTCAGCGCACGGTAGTCCACACAGAAGCGGAGTCCTCCTCCTGGTTTCTTGACGAAGAGTACTGGCGAGGCAGCAGGAGACGAGCTGGGTCGGATGAAGCCTTTCTTTAGGTTATCCTCAAGCCATTCCTTAAGGGCCCTCAGCTCGTCGCGGGACATCGGGTACAGAGGTCCAAAGGGCGGTGTCGCTCCCTCAATAAGCTTGATCTCGTGGTCGTACCGACGGTGTGGCGGTAGCTTGTCTGCTTCCTTCGGGGAAAAGACGTCACGGAAGTCTCGAAGCTCTAGTGGCAGTAGTTCTTCCAGGTCCGGTGCGTCGTGTTGGCTAAGCTGTTGTTCTATGTCTTCTATGGTGACAGAAAACATCTGGTAGTTCCTTCGGGCGTACGCTGAGCAGGCTCGCATTGAAACTTCTGCGATATCCATGTGTTCTAGTCCGGTGGGGCGGGGCGGTAGGTAGGTCGGGCGGTCTCTTTTCGGCACGTCGTGCAATGCTCTGATCTTGGACGGGCGGGCGGGGGTGTTGCAGTTCTTCTGGCAGTACTGGCTGTCAAAGGTGAAGGTATGGCTGGCGAACCCGACCCTCGGGTCGTGTTCCTTTAGCCATGGCATTCCTAGTATGACGGGGTAATACGCTAGCTGCGTGACGTATAGTCTGATCTCTTTCTCGAAGTGGTCCTCAATCCTCAGGCTGGTGATAACATAGTGGGTGACCTTCCCACTCTCGGATTCTCGGCCGTCAAAGACCTCCAGGGCGAACGGTCTCTTCAGTTTCTTTAGCGGGAGCTCGTGGCTCTCGGCCCAGCTCTGGTCAACAAATCCCTTTCCTTCGGCGCCAGAGTCGGCTAAGGCGTAGGTAGGCAGTTTCCGGTCTCCTAATTCCAGGGTGGCGGGTAATATCATTAGGTGGGATCTCATGTCCTCTTCTTCGCGGACCGAGAGACCCTTGACGGCGGCAGCAGAGATCTTCAGCGTTCTTAGTGCGCGGTTCGGTTGGTGTCGTGTTGTGCGCTCTATAGGAGCCTGTGTGCGACTTAACGCAGGCTCGCTCCGTTTACCGAGACCTCAATGCTCGGCTGCGGGCTGCGGGATCTGGACGAGGACAAGCTGGCGGGGGAACCGGAACGGGCCACTCTGGCTTGTAGGCGGGAGCGAGTATCGGGGTGGGGGCAATCGGCAACGCGGTGGCTCTGAGAACCGCAACGGAAGCATTCTCCTCTCTCTCGTCGGCCTCCAGGGACGAACCGTGACCCTCGCTGCGCGCTGAGGTCCATAGGCTCGCCGCGTTCGGCCCTCGTCTCCGGTCCCTTCGCGGGCGGGGAGATGGTCTGCGGCCGGTTGGTGCTCGGGGCCGGGGCGGTGTAAGATCTTCCAAGGGTCGGCACGGGTTGGTTAAAGCGTTGACGGCGGTTTTCTAGATTCTGTAGGAAGGCAGCGTACTGGTGATATTCCCGACTGGGCGGTTCGTGGTGAAGCAGCATGCTACGCAGTTCTCGGGAGATGGCTTGTTCTAGGAGCGTCGGTAGGGCTTCTTCTGACATCTGTCCCTCGAGGGCGAGGCGCTGGAATTCGGCGAAGAACGTGCTGAAGTCCTTGTTTGATTGGCGCAGGCGGAAGAGGTCGTTTCGGGCATTGTTGACGAGGTTCGGGTCTCCAAAGGCGCGGTCCAGCTGGTCCAGGATCTTGTCGTAGTCGGAAAGCTGACAGACGCCTTCCTTGATGTGCGGGAGAATCTGGGCATAGGCAGGGCCCTTCAGTCGGTTGGTAACATAGGCCATACGGCTCTGGGGTGTGGGGAAGCGGTCGCGGTTAGCCTTCATCTTCTCGTGTATCTGGGAGACGAAGCGGCGTAGGTCCTTGCGTTCTCCTTCGAACTTGTCGGGGTCAGGGAGTCTCTCGGACAGGCGCTGGGAGCCATTGGATTGTGTGTCGACGGGGGTGTTGGTTCCGGGGGTAGTGACGAGTGCCGGTACGGTGACGGTAGCGGTCTGCGACTTAGCTCGGTGTTCGGCGAGGACTCGTCCCGCTTTGGCTTCGATAAGAAGATCCCGGAGCTTATCCAGTTCCTTCTCCTGATAGTTGGCGACTGCGTTGGAGCTCGTCAGCTCCTTCTGTAAGCGCTGGGTTTCCTCTTCTAGTTCCAAGATCCTCTGGCCTTGCTGTTCGATCTTGGCGTAGACTTCCTGGTCGTCGGTCTCCTTCCGGGCGATATAGTCGTAAGCCAGGCGGAAATACTCGTACCATTGGGAAATATGCCCCATTACGTGGGCGGCAAAGGACTCGTCGTCTTCCGGCAGGAACGGTGGTAGCGGGCGGTTCGCCATTGCAGCAGTAGTGATGGCGGTAGGGGTAGGAGCTACGTAATGTCACGGGACTGTCAGGCTGAGAGCGGAGTAAGGCTAAACAGATGGTATTTGCTACGGACAGACTCAATCCCGTGGTTGCGGGCAGGCTGATGATAAGACGTAGCTCGAAGAGCTACAAAATATAATGGACAGAATCAATATAAAGATATTTCTTTGTCGCGGGCCCGCACTAGGCCTACCACGTGACAGGGTCACGTGGCTCAATTACCTGGGGCCTCAGCGCCGTGACACCCGCTAGCTTCGTTACTGTATACTTACCGTATACTTAGTCCAGCTTCTTCTTCGGTCGGGGGGTCTTATAGTTACGGAGATCGAGCCAAACCTTGTCCCTGATCCTAAACGACTCTACGGGCTATCGGCGACGGTTGGCATTTTCTTCCTGCCGTACTTACGCCGCGGCTACTACCGTTTAGATAAACGCCGTAGTTTCGTGAATATAAGAGAAGAACTCCTCTATTCTTCTCTCCGGCGAGCCAAGGAGGCTCTACGGCTCGTCGATCTCTAAGGGGCTGATATAGTAGCTGTAGGTAGCGAAGAAGGGGGATAGTCCGGTAGAGGAGCTATCCCGGTTATTGATAGCCAGCTGGGCTGCGGGTAGCCAGCCCGCCTAATCGGACTAGGCGAAGTTAATATATACCCGTAGGTATATTTATACTTCCTAGTTCATCCTCTCTGTAGCCCTATCGGTCTCCGGGTAGTATACGGTACTTAGCCGCTGCTCGACCTTCGCTAGGTAATATAGGCGGCGCTAGAATCTCCCGACCCAGTTCGACCCCCGGTTACTAGTAATAGCTTTTGGTAGCCCGTAGAAACGGAAGTACGACTAAAGGAAACGCTCCGCGTAGGCCTCCGTATCTATAGATACTATAGCTTCGAGTATAACGGCTTTATTTAACTTATCGGTTATAACTTATAGGTACCGGGCGCTATCTTTCCCGGATACGGGTAGTTCCGTGATAAAGTCTATAGAGAGCTTTTGGAAGTACCTATCTACTATCGGGAGAGGTTTTAGGAGGCCTCGTCTGAAGCCGTAGTAAACCTTCCCTCTTCCGTAAACGTTATAGTTGCGGACGAACTAGCGGAGCTAACGTTAGAGGGTCGGCTAGTACTAATCTCTAATAAGGATCGCGTTTAGCCTGTCCTTCCTCGGGTATCTTATAACTGCGGCGTCGTATAAGCGCTAGATAATCCTAGTACGGAAGAGATAATCGTAGGCGGAGACCTTTTCTTGGTCTATCGAACTGCTTGGTACCTACAATCTCCTTCGGTAAGTTAGATGGCCCGCGTAGTCGATAATACAATCGGAGGGCTAGATCTTTAGCCCGAAGCCCGGAAGGAATACCCGCCCCTGGTTCTTTGTTACGGCGAAGACCGATCGATAAATATCGTTGCTACGGAAGGTATCCTTCTAAAGGTACTAGAGGTCGGGGTCCGAGGAGAATACGTATATCGGAGGAGGCTATTCTTAGGTAGACGACGAAGAGATCCTAATCTCCGCGGGTACCGCTAGCGGCCTCTAGCTACGGAAGGCCTATTTTGGTATAAGTTATAAGACGTAGCTTTACTTCCGCTCGTCGTCGATACCCCGTAAGCGGTCTTAGTTCCTTCGGGACAGGGCGTCGGGGACTACGGCTTCCTTCCCCGGCCTATACTAGAGCTAGAAGCGGTATCGGGATAGTAGCTCTACCTATCGATCGTACCTATCGTTCGGATAGCTTCTGCCGGGTTATGAAGTACTAAAGGTTACGGTAGTCCGTTACAATAGTAAACTTCTCGTAACTACGGAGCTCCGCATCCTACTACTCTAAGTATTTGATAATCGCGAGTATCTCTTTATCGTAGATCGGGTAGTTGATTTCTATCGCGCTTAACTTCTAGGAGTAGAAGGCTACGGCCTTCTTTCGGCTATATTCGTTTATCTGTATTAGTACGCCCCCGAGGGCCTATCTAGAGCAATCGGCCTCGAGAAAGGTAACCTTGTCCGGGTCCTAATACGTTAGAATAGGTACGGTAGTAAATAGAGCTTTTAGTTTATCAAAGGCCTTTTATTCCCTCGGTCCCTAACGGAACTGTACTCCTTTCCCTATCAATGCTATAAAGGCTAAGATAACCTTAGAGAAGTTAGGTATAAATATACGGTAATAGTTAGCGAACCCGACGAAGCTACGGACCCCCGTTATCGACGTCGAGACTTCCTATTCTAGGATCGTACGAATCTTCTCGGGGTCGGTAAATATACCTACCCCCGTATATACAATAAAACCCAGGTACTTCACTTGCGTAACGGCAAACTCGCATTTCTCCGGATCAAGGTATAGGCTTACGGCTTATAACCTTATAAGTATTCTTCGTACTTATATATTGTGCTCCGCCTTACTCCCGCTAGTATAGATAAGTATATCGTCGACGTATACGGTACAAGTTTCGTCTAAGAAGTCCTATAATACGTAGTTGATATATCGTTAGAACGTCGCAGGCGCGCCCGCTAGTCCGAACGGGGTAACTATCCATTCGAATAGTCTATACCGGGTACGGAACGCTATCTTCTACTAGTCCCCTTCCTTTATCCTAATCTTATAGAACGCCGATACGACGTCGAGCTTGGTAAACTACTTCGCTTTGGAGAGGTTCTATAGAGTCTCGGCGATTAGGGGTAACGGGTAACGGTCCCCCTAAGTAATAGCGTTTAGCCTTCGGTAATCGCAGCAGAAACGGACGCCTCTACCGGGTTTCCGTATAAAAAGTACCGGCGCCTCTACCTCGGAGCTACTATAGTAGATATACCTTTTGGCGAAGAAGTCGTTAAGGGTTTTCCTTAGGACTAGCAACTCGTTTCTAGATATCCTATAGAAGGGGCCTTACGGCGCGGGCAAGTCCCTCCCTTTCTCGTCCTTCTTGAATTCGATTGCGTAGTCGAGTCCTAGTCTCGCCGGTAGCAAAGCGCCGGCCTTTTCTACGGACTATAAGGGTAGCAAGTCGTAGTACCGTACGGGGATCTTCTGTTTCAGCTCTTCCTAGAAGGAAGGTGTCTTTGGCTTCAAGGCCTTTTCGATATCGGTAAGGGTAATAACTTGTATACGGGATTCGAGTACTACGGCGCCGTAGCGTTTCTTAATCCTACGGAGTTCTGCGGTAAAGAGGGAGGCGGTAAGGTGCTTCTCTTCTTCGATTTCTTTAGTTAGCTAGGAGGCCTCTTATCTCCCTAGTAGCGGGATAGCGTAGCTCGTACACTAGTAGCGTACGATTCCCTTATACGGGATAATATAAGCCTTGTTATATAGTATCTACGGCAAGCCTAGTATTATCGGGTGTTCTAACTACGGAACGACGTAGAAGTATACGAGCTAGGTAAACCCGTATATCTCTATTAAGGCGTACGAAACGCCTTTAATCTGTATGGTTTCTATAACCCCCGACGTACCCTTTATTAAGCATACGGGAATCTCGATTAGCGGGAGGTTCAGCTCCCGGTATAAGTACTTATCTATTACGGTATAATATTTATATCCGGTATCGATAAGGGAGTACGAAAGGTAGCTTCTATTGAGTATAATACTCACGAAGGGGCTATCTCCGTCTATCCTTACCTTATATTTCTCTTATCGCCTTAGGGCTTCCTCTAAGGGCTCCGGTACCCGATTGTACCCCGGAGCTACTCGTTTCCCGAATCCGATATATCTTCTACCTCTCTATTAGTTTCCAGAACGGGTTCCGCGGTAGTAAGGAAGCGGATCCTAGTCTAGTTACTAAGGCGTTAAGCCCCCTTATATGGGTAGCTACTCTTGAAGTACCTGCTTGCGCCGTAGCAGAGGTACAAGCTTACTTCCTTACGGCGATCGATCTCCGAGTCCGGTACCTATTTGGCGCAGGCTACCGTCGCTAGTAGCTTCGGGGGTTAGGGACTCTGTACCGGGAAAGCCTTCTTTTTCGCGCTTATAGCGTTAACTCCGGTTATAATAGTATCCCCGCCGGTATTAACCCGAGGCTAAGTAACGACCGGGGTTAGCGTCTTGTTGTTCTATAGGTTCTATCGGAGCTGGTCCGGGTTACCTTTGAAAAGGTCCGACGTCTCGTAACGCCGGGCGATAGGATAGATTACGTTAACCTAGTCGAGGTACTTAGTAGAGAGGGTCGTCGAGATTAGTTACTATATTAGTCCCTTGTTAAGCGACCCCCGGAGCTATACGATCTTAGAGTCGTCCGTCTATAAATTATCCTTTGTATCGGTTAAGAGCCGCTAGAACTCGGTTATGAATACGGAGAAGGTAGTATTCTCACCTTGACCCAGTTCCCGTAGCTACCTCTATGCCGACTCCTTCTCGAGGTAACCCCCGTAGATAAAGTCCAGTTAGGCTATTATAAGCCCTAGCCGGTAGGTACCGTCGCTTCCGTCGCGGTAGAACTACGCGACGGCTTGTTAGGCGTCGTAACCCAAACAAGCGAATACGTTTTCCTACGTATATTAGTCTCTTCCGATAAAGTCCCTATCTAAATTGAACTTCTTCTGTATACTATAGGCCTAAATCTTGTATATCTATTTATCTTTCTTCGTGCCTTCGAAGGACTTAGGCTAGTCCCGGGTTTTGCGCTTAATACTAGGCTGAGTATACGGAGTCTCTTGTAGGGTCTCGATCACAATCGTAGGTTGCCCGGGGTAAGGTAGCGTATATCCTTAGTTGAAATTAGGGACTGGCGACGGGGATAGTATAAGTACGGCCGTAGACGTACCCTAGCCGTTAACGGCGTCGTTAATAGTCTACGATAGTCGAATAACATTTTCGAATAGCGGGTTAAGCCGTTTATTTATACTACGTTCAATATAGTTGTTATTCGCCTCTACTACTTGCGTGAGCATCTGGTAGAAGGGTTGTAGTTCGGCGGGTATCTACGCGGGCTGCGGTATCTATAGTAGTAATTGCGGGAACGGTACGCCTTACGGGAACGTACCTTGCTACTGGTTCTACTAGTAATCTATTATATTGGATTCGGCGGGTATAACTATAGAGATCTGAAGATATATAATAGGATAGTATGTATTTTATTCGAATAGGTAGGCCAAAGAAGAATCTATCTTTAGATAGGGAAAGGAAAATGGGGGTAGGTTTCCTCTGTAGGTGCGGAGGGCGTTATTTAACTGCAGAGCGGAATAAAGGAAACTCCGGCTCCGCATCCCTAGGCGGTCAGACCTGGCAATAGGCCAGGTCCATTCCCAGGCACCAGCCTGTTATACTTAGATCCGTAATTAGTATCGAACTAGTTAATTAGGTAGTCGATCGAGGGTATCTAGCTATCGGCGTTATAGTCTGCGAAAGTAGTAGCCTTAGGGATATCGTAGCTGTATAATTAAGAAGTATCGAATAAGTAGCGACGGAGTCTCGTATTACCGACCGTATCGGACTTAGATTAGTATTACGATAGGTTACCGATATCGAAACGGATAGACTTCTTAGTAGCCTTAATTTAGGCCGCGGTTTCGGCTTAGTCGCGCGCTATAATTAAGGTATAATAGCGCTATAACGGAACAGGTAATCGGGTATATTAATTCAATATCGGGTCGAGCGAATGGGAAGCCGCGGTTTCAGGTTAGGGTCCTTAATAAGTAAGGATATCGATCTTAGTAGTACGTTATAATTTACGCGTACAGAAAACGGATAAGAGATTATAACGCCTTTATAGGTGATAAGTAAGACCTCGAATATAGTATCACGAGTAGTGTAATACCTATAGAGACAGAGCTACTATAATAGGTATTATTATTATTATTATTACTTATACTCCGGTATGCCCGGTGGGCATTCGGTACCTCTGCCTATTCTATCACATAGGAAACCTTGCGCAAGCTGGACTAAAACCTACGTGCAACAATATACCGCGAAGCGCGGTCGACAACACGTTCTCGGCCCTGCCAGACTGGGGTCTCACCACCGCCAGCTTAGTGATCCCAATACACCTCCCTCGCTCCCCCCCCCCCCCTAGCTCCCCAGCTGCGCCTCCGGCGCACCGTCCCTTGCCTGCTCTATCTCGTCTTCCCTTGCGATCTCTTCGGCGAGCCTGAACTCCGGGAACCGCCGGAGGCCAAGGAGCCATCTAACGACGGTTCCAGCCGTAGCTGCATCTGACGTTAACGTCGCGAAATCCCTGCTCGTCTGCAGCGCCCTCGGGCTCACGGCCTGCTCGAGTCTGCGTCTTTCGCCCTGTAGCTCGTCACAAAACACCGTCAGGTGGAGTGGCGTCTCTCGTGCCCTGCCGCACTGACAGAGGGGCGTCCAGACGTCCGGGACGCGCCGCTCGAAGAGGAATGCTCTCAGGCCTACCTTCCCTGTCCGTATCTGGACTAGGAGTGAGCTCTCGTGTTTCCGGAGCGACTTATGCTTCTGGAGTGCCTTGTCAAAGTCCGGGTTGTCGGCTGGTTGTGTTACCCTCCCTCGTCGTTGTGTCGTCGCCCGGGCGAGTTCTCGGCGCCAGCGCGTCTCCCAGTCCCGTTTGAGTGCTTTGTCGCTACCAAGTTCGCCGCACCACCTCCGGGCCCACTCCCCGGACCTCTCACCGCCCCAGCCGTTCCGTGGTCGCTCCTGGTCATTCGTCCCCTGTCGCCGTCGGCGGCGGCCGCGGAGCCGTGTTGCTATCGCCGCGCACGCATCCCGGATCTGCGCCGCTCTCCCTGTACCCTGTAGCCGGGTCTCGAAGTCGGCTAGCCTCTTATTGAGGTAGAGATCGATAGGCGGGACCGCCGATTCGGTCTCTAGGCTTCTGACTGGCGTGGCTCTGTACGCCCCCACCACGATCCTTAGGCTCCTCGATTGCGCCGGGTGGAGTTTCCTCGCGATCCCTTGCTGCTTATCCGTCGTTGGCATGTGCCATGCGGCCGCTCCGTAGGCGATGGCGCTGCGGATCACCTTCGTGTAGATCTCTCTCGCCCGGATGAGACTGCATCCCCACGTCGACTTCGCGAGTTTGCTTAGTGCAAGCTGCTGTGTCGCAAGTTTCTTGTTGATCTGCTTGAGCTGGGCACGCCACCGGAGTTTCCGGTCCAGCCAGATACCGAGGAATCTTGCGGACTCGACTGGTGCGACCTCGGCTGTCCCTAGGCGAACCCCTTGTCGCGGGGCCGCGTGGGCACGGCTGAAGTGAAGGAGCTCACTCTTTTCAGGGGCGAAATCCATTCCCCTTGTCGCCGCCCACCGTTGGCACACCCCCCACGCGTTTTGGAGTTGGCGGCAGTTGTCTACTTCGTCTCGGCCGAATGCCATGAGGTTCGTGTCGTCTGCAAATCCTATCACTAGGAGACTCGGGTCCTGCGCAAGCGCCTGATAGAGAGAGGCGATGTAGAGTAAGAACAGGATGGGCGATAGCGGCGACCCCTGTGGAACGCCGGCCTTGAGGTCAATCGGTGCTGATACCTCTCCGTCAAAGTGTAGCCGTACGGTCCGCTCTGTCAGGTAGCTACGGACCCACGACGTGACCCATCGTGGGTATCCTAGGTCTCGGAGCGTATCGATCAGCCTTGTGTGGTTGACCGTGTCGAAAGCGCCTTTGATGTCCAGTTGGAGGAGCGTTGCCATTCCTCCTTCCCGCCACGCAGTCCTTGCCGCGTCTGTGACGAACCGTATCGCCACCTCTGTGGATCTCCCCGGGCGATTTCCCATCTGCCCGTCGGGCAGGAGCCCGTTCTCCTCCGCTACCTGTGCTATGCGGCGCCCAATCAGTGCCTCGATGACCTTTCCGATCGTGCTGAGGAGCGCGATCGGGCGGTATCCGCCCGCCGTTTGGTACTGGTCCGTTGTCTTTCCGGGCTTGCGGAGCACCACTATCCCCGCTACTCTGAATCGTCGAGGGAAGTAAGAGAGCGCAAAGCTCGCGGAAGCGAGCGTGGCGATCGCCTCCGCTACCGGCCTGCCGCAGGCCTTAAGGAATCCGACGGGGAGGTTGTCCTCTGTTCCTGGTGCCTTCCACGCCCCTGTGTCTTGTAGTACCTTCGTTACCTCCTCCGCGCTGACCGTCATCTCAATTGGTATTAGCTCGCTGTGAGCCGCCTCTTCTGCGATATCTGAGAGGTCCGCCTCGCGGTTGGGAAAGAACCTCTCCGCGAGGACCCGGGCCTTCTCTGCGTGTTCTACGGCCAGCTGGGCGCCGGGCGCGTCACTCCTGAGCGGCGGTATCGTTGACGCCTCCGGCGGGACGTGGCTCCTGAGTCTTGCCCATCTTTCTAGCCTCCAGATCGACGAGTTGTCGCTTGAAGCCTCGGCTACTAGACGCCGCCAGTATTTCGTTTGCGCCTGCTTGATCACCTTCTTCTGTTGGGAGCAGGCTCCCTGCAGACCTTCCCATGTGTACCGGGATGGTACCGCCCGGTATCGCCTCCTTGCCGCCTTAGCCTCGGCCACCGTCCCCTCGACCTCTTCGCTCCACCACCCTGCTTTACGTCCTATGCCTGTCTTTTTCCTCGGCGCCGCCAATTCCGCGATCCTCGTGAGCTGTCCCACGAGCGAGTCCGCCGCCCTATCTATCTTTTCCTCTGTCGAGAGGTCTTGTGGGAGCTCTACGTTCATAGCCTCCGCCGTAGCGAGCCCCCTGTCGAGTTTCTTCCAGTTCCAGCCCTTGCTAGTGTTGCGTCCCGGCTGCGGCTCTCCCCCGTTGTACCGGATAAGCTGCGCGTGGTGGTCAGAGCCAGCATAGCCTAGATCCCCGCAGAACTCTATCCGGCTGCCATCCGTGGCCCACGCTAGATCGATCGTTGAGTCACGGTCTCCCCGCTTCGTCCTAGTCGGCTCCCCCCACGGGGTAACGAGGTAAAGGTCCCAGCGTTCAGCGAGCTCCAGCAGGTCCCCTGCCCCCCGGGACTCCCTGCCCTCTTTATCCCAGAAGGGGTGGTGGAGGTTGAAGTCCCCGACGAGTATGTTGCGGCCTCTCGGTTCCGTCGATTTCAACTCGTGGATCGGGCTGACCCACTGTTCGGTCGCGACCCTAATTGGTGAGTATATCGACCAGACCGTGATCGCCTCGCCCCCGTGGCCGAATGTAATACTACACCAGTCTCGTCCCACCTGCTGCTTCCACGAGGCGATTGCGTGTCGCTTGTGCACGTACATCGCAGCTCTCCCACTTCCGTACACCCTGTGGTACCTCCCCGCGCTCGGGCAGTACGTTGTTTTGAGCTGCGGGTTGATCCACGGCTCTTGTATCGCGATGATATCGTACTCCTCCCTGTCCTCAAGCGCCACCGTCGTCGGCGCCTTACTTCCTGCCGTGTTCCAGTAGACGATTCTGAGTATCATCACTGGGTGCTGGGTGGTTGCTGCGTCTGGGTTGGCCCACTACCTTGCCTCTGCAGGAGTTGCGAAATCGGCGTGGCCCCGGGGGTCGGCTGTAGCGGGAGCCGGTCTGCGCGCGGTCGGCCTCTCGCCCGGGGGGCTGGCGGCGATGTGCCCGGCGCCCGCCTCTTGCGCTGTCGCTGCACCTGCCAGCCGCCTTCCTCGCTCGGCGTGGTATCGCCGTAGCTACTCGCGGTGCCGGACGACGGGATTGTCGACCCGCTCCCGGTCACTACGAACTGCCTTGGCCGGTGTTGGTATGCCTCTTCGATCTTCGCGCGGTATGCCTTCGCGGTTGGGCAGTCCCGTTCCCACGATCCGTGCCTACCACCACAGTTGACGCACTTCTTCTTTCCGTTGGGCCCCTTCTGGGGGCAGCTCGTCTCACCATCCCGGTGCGCCGCTCCGGCGCAGCAGCCGCAGCGCGCCTGTTTCGAACAGTACCGCGCGATGTGGCCCAGACCGTAGCACCTGTAACACTGGCGGAACTGTAGCTCTGTCGCATACGGCTCGCAGTGGAAGATCTGGGCCTCCCAGATCAGTCCCTCGTCGCAGAGGACCTTGGCTGCCTCCACATCGTTTAGGTGTACAACCAGCGATGCCCGAGGGTTGCCCGTGTCCTTGCGGAACATTGGTTTGGCCCTCATAATTGCCTTCCCGTTTATCTTCTGTAGTTCTTGGAGGAGATTCTGGGCTGCCTTTAGCGGTCCCGCCGGCACTCCCTTCACGAGTACGGCGTACTCGCGTCGAGTCGCCTGGACGGTTGGTCCAAACGCGTCCTGTACCCATTGTCCTCCCGTGTGCTTCTCTGCAGCGTCGCGGAAGGTGACGACCATGTCGCCGCTCGGCATCCTCCGAGCGGCAACCGCCGCGTCACTTCCAATCGCCTTGTTGATCGCTTCGAGGGTATCTTTTGCTGCCCGGTTACGGATATCGGGCGTAGCGTCCTTCGCCCGGACAATCACTTCCCTCGCGTTTCTAGCCGGAACTACCATCCGCGGCTCCCATGCTGGGGCGCCGGCACCGACACCGGCGCCCGCGGCCTGGGCCCATGTCTGTTGTGGGGCGTTTACCACTATAGGTACGCCGCCTAGCTCTGCGATCGTTTCCTTGACCGTCCTCTTGATCATCTCGTCTGTCTCGCTCGGTGTGAGTCCGCCCTCAGGGCGTTGTTCAGCCTGCGTCTGCTTTGCTTCGTCGATCACCTTTCCCATTACGCCCTTTAGGGCCTCCGCCACCTCCTCTTCTTTGCCTGGGATCACCAAGCCTGCGATTGTCTTCATCAACTCGTCGATAGCGTCCGTCCATTGCTTCCCGTCCTCGCTGCGCGTCTGCGACGCGTCCGCTGGGGGCGGTCCGTGCGCGCTCCTGCCTGCTTGCGGGTGGTGGCGGCTCTGAGCGATGCCACGCGTTCCCGCGTCGACGACCATCGGGTCGGCCATCGTACGCTGCGTCGTCGTTGCGCGATCGATGCAAGTACGTAGAGTGGGATAAACGGCGTCGCCGGATTCAATTCCGGCGTCCAAAATGGATTATCTCGCGATTTCAATTGGCAATGTCCGAAACAGCAAAATCAAATTTTTATCGAGCTTACTATAATAGGTAGAATACATATAGTAATATTCGAGGTAAGGAAAAAAGAAGGAAGTATCTATAAGTTTACGTTCTCGTAGAAATAGAAGTAGTAGGGTGCGCTTAACCGTTTGCGCACGGGCTACTTACGCGAGCCCTATCTCTAGTAAAGGGCGCAGGTTCAATTCCAGGTGAATGCAAACCTGCTAGAATCTGCCAGCCGTAACAATCCATTTCTATCCCGCCGGGCGTAATAATAATTCCCAGGTACCTGGTACGGACCGTATCGAACTCGTACTTGTTAATATTAACTTAAAGGCCTGTTACGATTATATATTATAGTACGTCCTCGATATACTTATCGGAGTCCTTCAGGGCTCGCCCCTCTCACCGATCCTGTTTCTTCTCTATATCGCGTCGTTATACCAGGCACTCGTACGGAGCCTTAACCTCCTAGTCGTAGGATTTGCAGACGATACAAACCTGATGGCGTTTAGCCGAAACGAAGCGGACAACTGCTACCAATTTTAGGAGGCGTGGGAGACGTACTAGCGGTAGGCGGTAACTAGGGGGATAGAGTTCGCTCCCGAAAAGAGCGAGCTCCTCTACTTCAGCCGCGTCTACGTAGCCCCGCAACGACGAATCCGCTTGGGGACAACCGAGATTACGCCAGTCGTATCCGCGCGGTTCTTAGGAGTTTGGCTAGACCGGAAGCTCCGATAGCGAGCCTACCTGAAGCAGATCAATAGGAAACTAGCGATATAGTAGCTGGCCCTTAGTAAGCTCGTAAAGTCGGCTTGGAGATGTAGCTTTACGCGAGCGAGGGAGATCTATACTAAGGTGATCCGGAGCGCTATCTCGTACGGAGCTTCCGCGTAGTACCTACCGACGATAGATAAGTAGCAAGGAATCGCGAAGAAACTCTACGGGGCGTAGTTAAAGAGCTTTAGGATCGTAGCTAGGGCCTATAAGGCTATACCTATTAGAAGCCTAGAAGTCGAGACGGCGGTACCGCTTATCGACCTCTACTTTAACAAGCGACTAGCCGACTTCGAAGCCCGATTCTACAGTTCAGATAGGGCTGCGCAAATCTGTAACGCGTACGTAGCGATAGCGTCGAGACTTCGTTCCCGGCGGCGCCGGCGAACGACGGGTGATAGGGACGAACCGCGGATTGGATAGGGAGGCGAGAGATCCGGGGTATAAGCCGAAGCGTAGTGCAACGAGCTCGAGACTAGAGATGCTCTCCGACGGGACTGGGAGACGCGATGGAACTTGGAACTCGCTAGGGCGACGACGAGACGACCGGGACGCATAACGTAGCCGGCTGACAGCCCGGACTTCGACGGCGCGCTCCAGAAGCACAGAACGCTACGGAAGTACGAGAGCTCGCTCCTAGTCTAGATACGGACCGGGAAAGTAGGCCTACGGGCGTTCCTCTTCGGGCGACGGGTTCCGGACGTATGGACGCCGCTCTGCTAGTACGGCCAAGCGAGGGAGACGCCTTTCCATCTGACGGTATTCTGTAACGAGCTACGGAACGAGAGATGTGTACTGGAGCGAGCCGTAAGCCCTAGGGTACTCCGTACGAGTAGAGATTTCGCGGCGCTAACGGCGGGCCCGGCTACGGCAGGGGCTATCGTCAAGTGGCTCCTTAGCCTCCGGAGGTTCCCGGAGTTTAGGCTCGCAGAAGAGATCGCGAGGGAGGACGAGATGGCCCAGGAGGGGGCGGCGGGGTAGGAGCGCCGGGTGTACAGGGGTGGATAGTATTTGGGGGTTGGCTATGGGATCACTAAGCTGGCGGTGGTGAGACCCTAGTATAGCAAGGCCGAGAACGTGCAGTCGCCCCAGATTGCGGCCAGAGCGTTGTACGTAGGTTTTAGTCCAACTTCGGTAAGGTTTCCTATGTAAATAGACAGGTAGAGGTACCGAATGCCCTCCGGGCACATCGGCGTATAAGTAATAATAATAATAATAATGATATACTTATCGTACTATACCGGGCTATTGGAATAGATAATAATGTCGTCGAAGTAAGCTATCGTATAATCGTTAAGTGTATCGTATAGTATATCGTTAATATAGTATTAGAACGTTAATAGTACTTTTTGAAACCCGAAAGGTATAACTAGCGACTCGTAAAAACCGAACCGGGTAGTAAAGACTGTTAGTTATTCGTAGCCCTCGGCGACTTAAACGCGGTTAAACGCCGCGATAACGTCGAGCTTAGTAAAGATCTTAGCCTTATAAATAGTATTAAAGGTCTCCCGGATAAGTAAGAAAGGGTACCGGTTCTTAAAAAAGACGTTATTAATACCGCGGTAGTCTATATAGATACGGATACCGCTACTAGGTTTCGTAACGATTAGTAAGAGACTCGCCGTACTAGATTAAGAAGGCTTAATAAATCCTTTAGCGAGATTATTATCTAGCTAACACTTAAGAACGCGGAGTTCTAGTAGTAATAATAGCCTCGAGCGCGAATATAGAACTTACGTACCGGGTACGAGCTCGATCTTATAGTTGTACCGTCGGTATAGTAGTAATTTATCCGCGTCTTATAGGAAGAATACGGCGATAAAGTAGTAATATTTTGTAAATACGAGCTTCTTAATCTCCTCGATTAGGAAAGGGCCTTTATCGGATTTCTCGAAAAAGATATAAGTATCTTCGTCGGTAATCTGTCGGAGCGTTGTAAGGTTAAAGTACTAGTCGATAAACTTATAGACTTATAAGAGGAATATCGCTTTATAAGTATCCCGGTTGCTACAGCCTTAAATAATATCCTTATAGACTTATTCGGTAACGTCGGAGAGCGGGATAAGTTCTCGTAGTTATACTACCTTCTCTAATTCTACCTAAGAGATAATAGAAACTTAAACGCCTTTCTGTTTAGCCGCGAACGTAAAAGGCTAAATACCTAGTAATCGGATATCGTCCTCGTCGATAAGGTCCGGGTGATAGATTCGCCGGTATTAAGTGTCGATAATACTTCTAGGCGCCGGGAGGGTATACCGGGAGCCCGCTACCGTCCTAGAGAGAAGCGGGATCGTAGGTATCGAGTTCGGAATAAGTCGCGTTTAGCGTTCCGCCGGCGCGCAGGTAAGTTCCGAGGGTAAATCGCCTAGTACGGTCCTACGGTTCTCTACTCGCTAATAATACCGCCGTTAGCGCTAGTAGTGAGAACGGGACAGCCAAAACACACCAAGACAAGGCGAACCTTGCGGAGCGAGGTGAGCCGACTGAACGTTGTAATGGTATTGAGGTCGCCACCCAGGAGTAGTCTGGTTCCTGGGGCCTAGTGGGTATTCCTTGATTGTCGTCTCGCAGAGACAGTATACGTCTCTGGATAGTTATCGACGACTGATTAGGCGGGCCGGGTTGCCCTATAGAGTAGTACGGAGTTGTAGAAGATGTTAGAGGTATATTACGAAAGTATAGCTCCGTATAAGTCTCTATCAGTCGAAAGCTTCGATATTGAACTGTTCTTCGAAGATATACGTAGCAAGTATATAGCTAATTGTACTGGACTGATCAGAACGAATAGTATAAAAATCAATGAAGAAAAGTAGTAATTGTTTTTAACGGGCGTTTTATGAAAGGAAAAAGGTGCTGGTCTCTATATTCTGCGTTCGTAAAGGTTAAAGGTGTCTAAAAAAGTGTGTTTTTTTTCTAAAAAGTCCTCCTGTCTTCCCGGAATCTTGACTGCCTCCTTTTCTTATGTCTCGTTTCTTTCTCTATTACTATTACTAAGCTCCCCAAGTAACCCTACTTCTCTGTCTCCCTACCCTTGTCTTTTCTATCGTAATCCCCGCGTTATACCCCTACTCGAAATATAGCGATCCTTTTCGCTATATATCGCTCCCTCGTTTCCTCCTAAAGTAGTATCGACTGATTACTTGCAAGCTATTAATAGCAAGGCGGAGGAATCTTCGGCTTACAAAGTCGTACTTAGTTAGGGTCGTTATATAGTAACTTAAACTTGGCCTATCCTATCTATCTAGCAATAGTTGATCCTTGTAATACATTATAGCTAGCCTACTGATTATTTGGGTAAGTCCTATAGTACTTCAGATCCTCGAATTCGAGAATTCTAGGACGGGGAATAAGTATGGCCGCCGTCCTCCTGCTCTGTCTGGAAGGCTGTCGACGAGTTGGAACCGGCTGATTACTCCTTTCCTGCGCCGATATACGAGTCGATCTAACGCTACGCTTGCCGTATACATTCTTGAGGTCTTCGATAGAAATGGTTTGAACCCTAGAAATAAGCCGGTTTTCGCTAGCGATACTCTTGTCTTGCTTGAATGCGTATACGAAAGGCGAGATTCTGAATGCCTTAGATATGTACGAAGGAGTAGTCTTCCGTGGTGTGACTCTATAGTCATTACTAGACGGACGGTCTGGACTCTGAGTAGACTGGCGAGTGATATCCTTTGCCTTCGGCGTACTCTCCTGATCAGTGCTTATAGCCCTTAATAATAGTGGTAGTAGTGTGTTGAGCCCTATAGTTGCCGTGTGCTCTTCGATCTTCCTAAGCGGCGTTACGTTTCCGACTTCTGTAAGTTTAGTCGCGAATTTCTTAGTTACCGGTGTACTATAACGCGAGCTTCTGGTTGCCGCGCGGCGTCTTCCTCGAGTAAATAGCAAAAGTGCTTGGTCTCCTCCTAGAGAGTTTAGCCTCTCTCGATCTTTCATACTTAGCGCTATTCCCTTATATATCCAGTTCGGTTGAGTAGTATCTTGCTGATTAGCGTAGTCGATATCGTTCTTACAGGCGGGGTACCCTGTCTCATTTGTCTTACCTATAAAATATCCTACTCGGAGAGGTTCCTAAGTGTTGAACTAGGTACGGATAGCTGTCAACTATTAGCGCCGGATTTGCTCGAACGGAGAAATTGGACTACTCTAGCGGCTAATCAGAAAAGAAGTATACCAGGGGAGGGGTTATAAACCTCTCCGTTCTGAGATACGCGATTCTCGGAAAGTAGCCCTAATACTCTCTACCGCTAAGAGACTACATTCCCAAAGCTCCGATTAGTACTTCAAGTCGACTTCGTACTACCTAACCCTCTCTAGTATGTAATCAGGCTACGCGAAATGCCCAAACCATCGACGAAATATTCCCTTGCGAAACTGTTCTATCCTTTTGTATTTGCCCTCTTTATACGAGTCGAAAAAGAATACAGCCGGGGTAGTCTTATAAGTATCGAAGATGATTACCGTCTAGTATGTCATCTTGTCCTAATAAATAAGCTAGACTTGGAACCTTGTAGAGAAGTACTTTTCCTGATTAATGGACTTATTACTAATATTCTCGTACTTATCGTCTGCCTCGAGAATAGAGCCTACCCAGACTCCTTGTCCTATTATATCGCCTAAGGCCAGAATCAAGGCCGACTGCAAGTTTGATCTACTGATTAGGTCCCTCCGGATGAGATAGCCCTCCAAGTTGAATAGTTCGTAGGCGTAAGTCTTCATATTTATACGGAACGTAGTACGAAACTCGATGCTACTTCTAATCTACGGGACGGGCGTTATAGTAGGAAACAGTTCCTCGAATTCGTAAAGTATACCTATATCGGGGTTAACCTATACTGGCCGGACAAAACGAGCGATTGACGTCTCGCTAATATTCGAAGTAGGAGGAATAGCGAAGATACCGTAAGTCTGAGCCTATATACTATCGATAGGGAAACTGATCAGTCGAACGTCTATTGGGAGGGGTATTCCTAGTTGGAATCTAGTAGCTCTAGTCTCTTGGTCCAAAAGTATCAGGCTAGCTTCGACTATAGATAGCTTGGAGGATAATATTCGGCTTGACTAGCGTACTGTCGAGAGTGCTGAAGGTACTCTCGAACTAGGGCGAGGTAGTTATTTGCCCCTAGGGGTCTAGCTAGTCGACTCGATTCCTTCCATTCTCGTAAATAAGGATTGTATCTATTAGATATTCTGATCAGGCTTCTCCGGAACCTTTGGAGATCTGCCTGCTTGGCTTATATTGAGCAAGGGAAGAGGGAAAAGGGCTGATCAGTCTGAATATGTTACAAGAAAGTCTTGCAGAAGGGGAAAGGCTAGCGATATTGCTAGGTTTGTTAAAAGAGGAGGAAGAGGAGTTGGAATCGGGGACTTGTCAATAAGTCCCTTATTTAAAGAGTATCGGGTGACTCTTTCTACTCGAGTGAATCCTAGCTTGGAGTGAATCCTCCTTACTCAAATAAATCACTATACTTAGTAAATCACTCTGTTTTCGCCCTAACGTCTCTATTAGCGTTCTATTAGGTAGGCCGTACGATTGTCGGTTACTCCTACTTCTGTTTCCTAGCGGCTTTCGAGTTTCGCAAATCCTTGCAAACTTCTACTACTTCTTAAGACTCTCCTTTCCCTTCTCTTCTCTCTCCTTTCTCCTAATCTACTTCTTGCGCTTCTTCAACTATAGCAGACTCTTCGAGATAGAGTCTTCCGGCTCTCGTCGAAGTCAATATTCGGCTTTCTATTATTCCGGCGTACCCTTATTGTATCACTTGGTACGGTCGTCCTGAGAGTAGAGGGTCCCGGCTGTTCTATTTTAAAGACGCCTACGCTACTATAAGTCTCCCTTCTATTCTGATCAGTCGGTTCGTCGTATACCTGGTAGTTACTAATAGTCGTAGCAGCTTTGTTATATACTTCGCGTCTTCGAGTTCCGGTCTTCGTACCAGGCCTTTCGCTATATCCGTGTTTGGCGTCTGTCGGATAATTACCGCGTCCTCGAGAGAAGCTTCATTACTATAGGGGCCGATCGCGATCTTCTGGCTATACTACGTAACCCGGAATACTCGTCTCGTTGCCCTCGGCCTATCCTTATAGTTGCTCAAGACGCCGAGCCTCTTGGTTATTTCGCTACTATACTCCTCGCTCGTACCGACCGTTTGCGAGCCCTCTTCATTAGCGCCTTTGGCAACCGGAACGCTATCCCTTACGAGTATTACGAGCAAATATATCTGTACAATACTATTCGACAAGCTAGGGATACGGCTAGGGATTCTGAAGCTATCTATAGTCGGTATCCTTTCGTCCTCTGTATCTCTGTTCCTGGCTATACTCGTAGTGCCTACGCGAACTGTGTATACTATATATACTCCAATTGCTCGTTCTCTTTACCGGAAAATAAAGAGTTACCTCTGATCAGTACTATACGCGCTATTAACGAGGATTCAGATAAGGGTACTATCTTTACCGATATATCGGGTCGTAGGTACTTCCGTACTGGTAAGGCTCGTTTGCGTCTTCGCCCTCGCTTTCTCTAAAGGATAGAAGTCGATATCTCTATCGAAGATGCTATCTTATAGAGCGTCTAGGCTAAGTTCCGTGCTTTCCGGCGTTACCGCGATCCTGAAAAAGTTGCTCGGTCGTTCGTAGATATATATCTCCGTTACGTATCCTCTTAACTCTCTCTGATTAGCTAGAGTATAGTATATTGGTTCCTATTTTGGGTCATCCTCCCCTACTCGCAAATATATGCCTCGTAAGCATTATATTTGAGCCCCCTTAGGCAGAAAAATAGATAATGACAGTCTCCTCTATATATATCGCTCCTTCCTCCCTAGGATTCCTTCCTCGTAACTGATTATATAGGAACTGACAATATGAAATGGCTCCTATATATTATCGAGTTTGTATAACCTAATATTCAATAATACAAGGAAATTCGAACTTGTAACAAATAAGGAAAGAACGGTCTAAAGTACCTTCCCTCAATATATAACTCTTAATTACTTAACAAAATCTTCTCCCCTACGCTTTCCTATAGTGGTAGGCAAGAACGAATGTAAAAGGGAAAGAATATCGAAAGGAAAGGGGGAACTTATTCTTTTAGCCTTACTTGGCTCCTATTATCTCTTCTCTCGTCCTAGATTTCAGCTCTATAACGAGCCGTAGCCTGTTGCGTTTTTCTCTCTCTATTGCCTCCTCTCTTACTGTAGCCCTTGTCCTTGCTCCTGGAATCAGCAGAATTCGGTCGTCGTCTTTTTCGAGAGCTGATTCCCTATCGTCTTCTCTATCTTCCTCTGTATCCTCCGGATATTGTTCGTTCTCCGTAGCCTCTTTGTGACCTGTATGATCAGTCTGATCCCCGTTATATAGTATCTCGCTTGCGGGAAACAGAGGATCCCCTTCTACCGGTACCCAAATACCATATATATCGTCCAAGAAGTACTTCTTTAGCCTCTAGGGAGTAAAAGTACTATATAGTTCGTAGCCGTCTAGAGTAATTAGCTTATAAGTATTCTTCGCTAATACTGATTCTACTCGGTACGGTTCTTGCTACTTGTATAACAACTTGACGTTTCGGCTCATATTCAAAGTTTTGGGACTATCGTATAGCAGTACCAAGTCTCCGGGTACTAGTTTGGCAATTTCTGGTCGCATCCGATGTATATCCTTCTTGTTAGCTTGATTAGCTAGCCGTTATCGATAACTAGCTATCTTAGCTCTGGCTTTCTCGATATTTTCCTTCTGCCGTTCTAAGACTTTGAGTCTTGCCTGGAAGAAGTCCTGCTCCGTATGGATCGAATCCCAGTCGATAGTCCTCTATGTCGGCATATTAATCTCGACCGGGAGTACTGGTTCGTAGCCGTATGTCAAGGTAAATGGCGTCCTTCTATGAGATCTTCGAAGAGTTGTCCTATCGACTAATAGCGTAAAGGGCAGTCTACGTACCTATCCTTTGCTAGTCCCTCCGCTCGACTTCGCTAAGATCGATAATAACGAAAGATAGCCGTTCTCAACGATACTATTTGCTCGAGCGTTATATACCGATATTACAACTCGATGTACTCCGAATCTCTTGTAAAGGTCTACAACTATTCCTTTGTTTTCCGAGCCGCCGTTTACGACTACGATCCCCGGGATTCCGTACCGGTAGAAAATATCGCGTATAAGGAACTTGTAGATGGCTTTCGACGAAGCTTTCGCGAGTCCTTGCGTTTCGACGAATCCTCCTAGGTCATACCTGGCCTCTACTACGTAGTATCTGTCCTCGTCGGCCGGCATATGTTACACGTCGATATAAACCTTGAAGAAGGGCTACGAGGGTTTTGAGGCGCCGTGCCTATCCTTCTATTGTCGATTGCCTTATCTTTGGTACTAATTACACGCCCTGACTGCTTTTTCGATATCAATATACATTCCTTTCTACTAATACCGAGCCTTCAGTCGATAGATATAACTATCGTATCCTTTGTATCCGAAGTCGTAGTACGCTGCTTTTATTACTTTAGCTTGGTTTTCGGGATCATCCAGAACTCTCGCGGGGGCTACGTTTCCGATCCGGCTTATTTTCTATAAGATCCTATTTCGAACTACGAATCCTCGAGCTTTCCGGCAGAAAAGTCTGAACTTATTATCGGTTATTCCTAGGGATCTCTTCCCGCTAATCAGGAACTCAGCGATAGACTAGTACTCCTCTAACTATACTCTAACCAATAGTAGTTCTATCTCCGTTTCTTTTCGGGTATACTGCAATTCGGCTATATAGATCTAGACGTCTATATAGTCGTCGATATCTTGTTCCTTTGCTAGTTCCTACTGATTAGTCGGACCCGGAGGTTTGCAAGATAGTACGTCGGTAACGGTATTCTTCCGTCTAGGGATATATCGAATCTCGAATATAAAGTTCCGGATCCAAGACATCTATCGTATCAGGATTGCGCCGGGTACTTCGTCCAAGGAGCTATTAACCCAATTAATCAGAACGGACGTATCCGTTTCTACCGTAAAAGCTGCTCCGTAAAGGTATCTCTTCGCTGCTTTTAAGATATAGAAGAGGCCGCGATACTCACGTTTGGTCGTATCATATCGCTTTTCTATAGGAGACTATACGCTACTGAAGAACCGTGCTGGGTACCGGTGATTGTCTTCCCCTACTTGTATCAATACTCTACCCTATCTTTCGAGACTCGCGTTAACTATTAAGATTATCTCCTTGCTATAAGTGTAGTCTAAGTTGACTAATACGGGCTGCCTGATTAGCTTTTCGACTACTAGAAACATCGCTTTTCTCTGTTCGTTGCCCCAGATCTAGGGTGTGTCTTTTCTCAAGAGCCGGTTCAGGGGTTCCACCTTTAGCGTATAGTCTACGATAAATACCCGATAGTATCCGGAGAGGCTAAGGAAGCCTCGTACTTGAGTGATATTGTAGTAATCCGTCTATTCTACCAGTTTGATTACTTTCTTCGGATTAGGTTATCGCCTATTTGTGCTATAGATAAAGCCCAAAAAGGATCCTTTTGCCTTGTACTATTGTATCTTGGTAGCTAAGATAGTCGACCTTACGAGCTTAAGGTTCAATAGGGTCTTGTCGATATTGATCAGATATAATAGTACGTATTTGCGCAATCCCGGCATCGCTTCCTCGTTTTTAAAGGTCGATTCTGGTCCCTTAACGCTAATATTATCTATAAACAGGCGGTATATATATAGGATCAAGTCGTATAAAATCCGTATTACCGCTCTGAGGAACTGTGCCGGCGAGTTGGTAGCTCCTATCGGAAGGGTATATATTCGGAACAAGCCGATTAGTATGAGAAACGTCGTTATATCTCTGCTTAAAGGGTATAGTACTACTTAATTATATCCTAAGAAGAGGTTTATAAACGTTAATATCTTATTGATACTGAATTCCTCGGTAATTTCCTCGGAACCCGTTAGGATTAACGTATCGCGTATGGTTATAGCGTTATACTTCCTTGTATTGTTGATTAGTCGAAGGCCGCCGTCCTTTTTCTGTATTAAGAACTAGGGGTTCCTATACGCTCTATAGCTCTCTTCGATGACGCCCTTTGCTAATCGTTCCCGGATGATGTCTAACGTTCGAAGTACTAGAGCCCTAGGAATATTGATATTGGGAGTTTGCCACGCCTTGTATGGGATTGTCCTGATTACCTGAGCCGGTATAATTGCCTCGTCGATTTTCCCTATATCTTTGAAGTCCTAAGCAAGTACTTTTTCTCTCGCGTAGAGAATATATATGAATAGCTCCGTCTCTCTAGAAGTAAGAGTATTTTGTATAGTATCCAGAATCTCTTTTAATCGTTTTGGAGTCAACCGGAACCCTTTGATCAGTTCTGAGAACCGGGGTACAATATATTCGTCCTACTCGCTACCCTATTGCAGCTTGTCTTTCACCGCCTCCCATTTTTCCTTCTTCTATTCTGTCTTGCCTTCTGGGACCGTCCCGTCTGAAGGCTCGTCGTCTATAGGATTTACCTTGTTCGCCTTCGTCTTGTATATCGTATAAGACTGAAGCTCCCGAACCCTATACTTTTTGATCTTTCTCTTTTTCGAAGTATATTTTCCGTACGTGTATCTACAGAACTTATCTATAGTATCTATAGCCTGCGCCATCCTTAAGAACAAAACCGGTCCTGTATATAGCTCCAATATCCGTTCTATTGCCGCCGCTTCTTCTTCCGAAATCATTCCAAACGCCTGATCACCTTCCTCCAAATCTACCCAGCTAGAGACTCCTACTATCGTACTAGCAATTAGCCCTGCAAAGGTGCTAGTAGTCGGTTTTTTGAACCTGTTATACGTGCTCCTTGGACTTAGGTTACCGTTATATCTGATTGGCAAGTAATAATTATCCGGGTATTTCCTATAACGAAATTTGCTCTTATAGAACGGTTGTCTTGCTAATTAGTTACCTACTAAAAGCTCAGTTGGGTATCTGAAATAAAAGCTATCCCTAGAAGGATTATCGTATTTATGTGCCCCCTTGGCATTACTATGAACTTACAGACGGTCTATCTCCTAGCAATATATACCCTCTTTGTAACTCTCCCGCAGAAGGGAATTACTAACGCGTAAATACCCTTGGAGTTGATTACTTCTTCGAGTAGGATGATTACCAGGCCGTTGTTATAGGCGTATTCTTCTGGTATGATATTGATTTCAGATCCAGTATCGATAATACCTCTAATGAATTTAGCAGTTTCGTTAGTACTTACGCGTACGTATATGACTAGAAGGCTCCTAATAATAGTAGCTCTCCTTTCATTCCGTAAGTAAGGCGTCCCAAGGCTGCTAAATAGACTTGCTGCGAAGGTAGAGACTATTGTACTTATTTCTGGTTCAGTATAAGTCCTTGGGAGGATCGGGATATCTGCTACTACTAAGTCCTCGTCGCTATAGTATATAATTAGCGCTATATAGTTCTCTTTAGGCTTAGTCGATAAGACTAGGTAGTAGGGACGCGTTCCGTCGATAAAGACTGTCTCTCTTACGTCGACTTTTGACTTGAGGTAGTAGACGTATTGGTCGATGAACGAAGGATATATAGTAATAATGTCTGCCAATGGAATCTTGAGCTTTATAGACAATTACTTGTCGATAGTACGTTTGATGGCTTCTATAACTGGATCGATAGGCTCGACTGGCCGTTTCTTTTCGGAAGTCGGCTAATTATTGCTTGCCGATAGTCCTCGAAGCCTCTGTCGGCGTTCCTCGACAGGTATAGGGTTTTTGATGATCCTTACTGGTTCCTCTGGTACGAAGATAGGCTTCTCTGTCGCTCGTTCGGGTTTATTTTCGACAGTCGCTATTATTGGCAAGTTTGGTGGTAGTACAAAGGAGAAGGGGTACTGATCAGTCCCGGCTATTGCCGTATCTGGCGTTTTCTTGTTGTTGTCTAGTACCGAAGGTTCGTTTGTCACGTCTTCGATCCGAACGTAGTCCGGATTCGCTCTTATGGCTCTTCGTTTGCGCGTTACGCTTTCTGCCTCTTGCCTGCCTATCTGTATAAAGATAACGCGCGGACCTTCGAGTCGTAGAACAACTTCGATAGCGTCTTCTCCCGGTACTGGAATATGTTCATACTCGATGTCCTGAGAGTTGTAATAGTTGATGATTCCTACGTCTCCTATGAATAGTCTGTTTACTAGGCTGTGGCACCTTGGCTCCTGGCCTGGAGAATTGTCCAATGGGAATTGCAGTACTTTGTCCCTCTGGCCGGTACCATCCTTCGAGCATTTCGAATTCTGGTTTCAGACCTGGGTTCTCTGTCGCGAAAACGTTATATTGAGGCAACTGATTAGCAGTAGCGACGGCTAATATCAACTTGTCTTAGCGGTACAAGTACTTCGTACCGAAAATGTCTGAAGGTATCTCTCGGTCCTGTTCGTTGTAAAACCTAACGTAGTTGCGACCTATATATCTGTAATATAGCCCTCGAGTTCTGAACTCGCTTATTGTATTGCATATCGATATAATATGTCCTTAGCCGCCGCAGAAGTAGTACCTTTGGGTTATAAGCCCTCCGAAGCGGTTCTGATTGGCTTAGAAAGTCCTTAATTGCTGTTGTCTATAGTTACTGTATCGTTACTGGGCCTGATTATAATAGACTATTCTTGCTTGGTATATTGGGATCGTTGATTGAGCTATATTGGAGTACACTTGCCGTCCTATAAGGGCCTCTCCGTTGTAGGGTCTTCCTATCTAGTTCAAACTACTGAGTATACCTTATAGCCGTCCTATAGTAGCTTCGAGATTGTCGATTTTGGCGTTATTGATCTGTATCTTCTCGAGGGACTGGGTTAAGGCCTGGATAGCTTCTGTCTGTTTGTCGGACTCCCTGGCGAAGTCTTAAGGCTGATTAGCCCGGTACTGATTCCTTGGGGGTTTCGGATGTACTTCCCGGTATCGAGGTCGAAAGGCCTCTTTTTCGCTGTGAAATTCGGAATCTTCGGAAGAGTAATCCCTAGCCTTACCCTCGATAATATGCTTGATCGCTGCGGACTTGTTCTCGGTATTGTTCAAGCGGTCGTTTAGCTCGTCTACCATTTCTTCTTCAACGAGTTCGCTTACTCGTTTGAAGAATACTGGCTACGAAACTTGGTCCCAAGCGTATTCGGTAGTCCGGAAGTAGTTGCGAAGAGTCTTGCGCTATTCGGTATCGAGCATCTTGTAGAACCTCTTAGCTGTTCCTTGGGAGTCGACTCCCTTTTTGTCTTTCTGGGCTCGTCTGATTAGGACGTTGACTTTCTTAAGGGCGTGAGAAATCTCTTTGGGTTTGGACCGAATCCCTTTGGAAAAGATATCGTCGAGTTGCTCGGTATATATCCAAGCCTGCTTTGCATCCTGGATTTTGAAGGTTTCCTTTAAGCAAACTTTGACTGCAGGCCAATTTCTCAATTCTATATAAGTCTTAATACGAGAATGGATACCCGTTCCTTGACTATGAGCTAGTATCCAGTTGTAAAGATCCTCGTTTTCCGTTACGCCGGATAACTTCGCTTGAAGCTCAAAGTTTTCTAAGAAGTCGGAGATACCTCTCCTATCGAACTTCTTAGTAATTAGTATCGTACCTTGGGTTTTGACGGTAATAGACTTGAGTATATTAGTAATTAGGTTCGCGATACTTGCCTGGCTTATAGTAACTAGTTGTATCTATAGGGGATCTATAACTTCGGTGATCCTCTGATTAGTCGAGTCCTGTTATTTTTGTTTTGTTTCTAGTGTTTGTTAGGCCTTATTGATGCTCGTCTGATTAAAGGGGGGTCGACTGGGGGAATTGTCTCGGGATGACTCCGACTTATTCGATCGATAGGTTGTGAAAGCGGGGTTGTTTTTGTCGAGTTCTCTTGTCTTGACTGGTAAACTGATTACTAACGGTGGGAAAGTCTCTTGATCGGAGTTTGGCGTTAGGCCGTCTGAAATGCTGGTTGTTGCTGAGGGTTGGACCGGAACGGCTAGGGGTTGGAGTTCCTCTAGGGCCTTGCTGCTCCCTAGCGATGCCGCTCTTCTGGGCCCTGGGGCTCGTCCTTTGTGACCAGTCGGATCGCTCGGTTGTTTCCTCGAGTTGATGCTTGCCCGTACTTGGTAGTTCGACGAGGTTGCCGGCTTGCTTGAGGATAAGGTTGCTATTGAAAACGAAAAGGAAACTGTAATCGGGAAAGATCCGAATATCAAACTTAAATAAAAAGAAGATTCAAAAATCCACGTTTCTTGGACTCTCTTCCAATTCAGGGATAGGCTATACAAGAGGACTCTTCCTCTCGCTTCAACAATCTCTTTTGCCATTAGTAATCCGCAGATAACTCTCGAGCCGAGCTTTGTGAGTTGTATCTTCGCCGTCCCCAACTCCTAGTAGAGTCCCTCTCTTAGGCCAATTGCCGTCGGTCTGTATACCGCCGCTTGCCTCTTTCTTGAACTATTGGCCCGGTACTTTCTGGCCTGATTATACTGTTCTCTTGAAAACGAATCCATCTCTCAAATCTGTTAGGGCTCCTTTTTCCTTCTCGTCTTTTCTCGGAAATTGTTCTCAATATCTCATCTTCCCGATCCTTATCTTTCTCTCTCCCTATTTCTTATTCAAGGATCTGAAGACATCTGATACGGTTGCCTGACTACTGATTAGCCCGTTCAGGTCTCTGCCCCTTGCTTTGGTTGCTTTTCGTCCGGGGTTGACGTTTTTAGCTCATTTCGCGACTTTTCTTGGCACTTTTAGGGTTTTTAGCCTTCGCTACTTCTCTCCTCTTTGCTTATTGATCACTCGTATACAACAATATTATCTGTAAGTCCCTATAGCTACTAGCTACCGATTATAACTTTAGGAAAAGAGGGTAAAGGGGTTTGACTTATAAGAAAAGGAGTTTTAACTTAGCTGGAATAATAGCAGATGTTGCTCAAAATGAAAGTCCTGCCGGGGTCGCTATTGAGAACGGGACAGCCAAAACACACCAAGACAAGGCGAACCTTACGGAGCGAGGTGAGCCGACTGAACGTTGTAATGGTATTGAGGTTGCTACCCAGGAGTGGTCTGGTTCCTGGGGCCCAGTAGGTATTCCTTGATTGTCGTCTCGTAGAGATAGTATACGTCTCTGGATAGTTGTCGACGACTGATTAGGCGGGCCGGGTTGCCTTATAGAGTGGTGCGGAGTTGTAGAAGATGTTGGAGGTGTGTTACGAAAGTATAGCTCCGTATAAGTCTCTGTCAGTCGAAAGCTTCGATATTGAACTATTCTTCGAAGATATACGTAACAAGTATACAGCTAATTGTACTGGACTGATCAGAACGAATAGTATAAAAATCAATGAAGAAAAGTAGTGATTGTTTTTAACGGGCGTTCTATGAAAGGAAAAAGGTGCTGGTCTCTATATTCTGCGTTCGTGAAGGTTAAAGGTGTCTAAAAAAGTGTGTTTTTTTTCTAAAAAGTCCTCCTGTCTTCCCGGAATCTTGACTGCCTCCTTCTCTTATGTCTCGTCTCCTTCTCTATTACTATTACTAAGCTCCCCAAGTAACCCTGCTTCTCTGTCTCCCTACCCTTGTCTCTTCCATCGTAATCCCCGCGTCAGTAGTCGGCGAGTTTAACCCTCCGTTCCGGTATCGTTATCGCCGTTATAAAGGCTATCTGTTCTGTATCCCCGGGCTCACCCTCGTCAGGGACGTCCTCTACCGTAATATACCTAATATATAGTATTCGGATAGTAGTAATATGCCGCTAAATAGCTATAGTGATACGGAGAGCCGGCGGAAGGCTTACGGGTAAATAAATCCCCGCGTATTTAGAACCGAAAATAAGTATAGATAACTCCTAGTCTATTTATAGGTTATACCGCCGTAGCTAAAGAAAACCGAAGATAATCGGATTAGTAGAGGAAAGGTGTATAATAAATAAATTAACGGTCTCGTAGTAATAGCCGATCCGTAGTATAATTGCCGCGAAATAGGTAATATAAGAGGAGAATACGCCGTCCGCTAGATATAAGGGGCGCGAGCGTGAGAGTTAGAGAGTCTGGATATTATAAATAATAGAGAAGTTCTCGTCGAGAAAACCAATAGCGGAATAGCCGGAGTCGACGAAGAAAGAATAGAGTACTTAACGCTAGTCGAATAAGAAGTAAGAGGAAAGTAAGATAGAATTAGTATTATCTATAGACTTTAAATATAATAGATTATAATCTTCTTCTCCCTTATTCCTTACTTAACTATACCCTTCTACGCGATTTAGTAGGAAAGCTCCTTATTTCCTTAGTCGCTTTAGATAAATTAACTATTATTATTCTATATCCTATCGTCGGAGACCTCGCCTAGTACGAAGCCCGCGGGAAGTTATTACGTAGTTTGATCGGGTATAATAGGCGCGCCGTCGGTCGTAAGTTATTACTAAGGATAGGCCGGAGTAAACGAATAACGGGGATACTATAAGGGACCGTTAAAACCCTAGTGTTAAGAGAACCATTAAACGAACTACTACTACGGAACTTACTACTACTAGTATAGGTTCGGGTACTAAGCTGCCTACTATTAGGGGTTCTATCCAGCCTAGAAACCGTTTTGATAGCTGCTTCGGGAACTAGCTTAGGCGTTACCGCGACTACGTCTAACTAGACTACTATAACTACTACGTCTACCGCGGCCGCCGTAGAGGTTAAAGTCTACTAGGCTACCGCCGTACCGAAGAAGAGGTACGATAGGACAGTTAGGGCGGAAGTAGTCGCCGGAACCGTAATATATATAGAGATTATTAATTATACGGCGGTTCTTCTTTTCGATAGAGATATAGCTAAGGTCTATAAGGTCGCCTATATCGGTAGGTTAGATAGGTTAGGTAGACTATTTATTATCAGACTTATAATAGTAGTATTAATTATTCTTAAGGGAAGTTATAAAGGCTTCTTTTTCTTTATAAGTAGTAAAGTCGTATAAGAGCTTAAGCTACTTAAGAAGGTCGTCGTTAACCGGGACTTTCGCTTATACTCTTAAAGCGGTACGTATCTTATAGTTAACCTTCTATTAAAAATAGAAAACCTGGACCGAGCTAGTCTACTCTACTCGGTCGGCGAGAAACTAGAATTTATTAAAGAAGTCTGTATAATTAGCGAACTCGTTCTTCTATTCTAAGGAATATAGGTACTAGAGTACGTCCTAGCGGAGGTCGACTGTCTAGTAGTAGCTCTTGAGGTCTATAAGAAAAATATTGTTTGTAGTCTAGGCTTATTACCCGGGATCGCTTAGGCTAGAGAGTATCCTCCGGATATTAGTACGGATAGACTAGCTAGCGGAGCCGCCGAGGAGCCCGGAGGTATATAGAGTTTTACTCCGCTCGCTAGGGAAATCGGTACTCTCCTCCGCCTAGTAGAGCTAGACCTAACTTATCTAATTAAGGAACTAGTCGTAACGCTTACGGGAGTCCTTCTTGTCACCGGAGAACGTCGGGGGGTCCTTAACGATACGGCGGCTAGTCGCGCAGGCTACGCCGGCGGTTGCGAGTTAGGCTACTTGGGTCGCCTAAGCTATCTATAGTTTAATATCGCGCGCTATAAAGATCTTACGGAAGCCGATTATACCTACTATAATATAGTCGAGTAATATAATAAAGTATTTAAGGATAGGGGTATTAGGATAAGGTTAAGTATCGGAACTACGGATCTAAAGCTACTAAGTACTACCGGCGGGGAACTTAACCGAGTTACTTATAGCGAGTTAAGATACGATACCCGAAATAAGTTCGGTATAACTTTATTAGACTACGAGTATCAATAGGATAGTACTTACGTCTTTATGAAGTTCCTCGCCCTCGGGGTTATTAGAAAAGGCGTTATAAGGAACGGAGACTTAGTATAACGTATCGTAAGGTGTACCGTTATTATTAAGGAAAGCTTCGGATATAGTCGAGCGAAACGGACTAGAAACTTAATAATCGAGGGAACTAAGGTGCGCTAAACTAGATTAGGCTACATTAAATTAAACTGAACTAGACTAGACTAATCTAGACTAAGTTAGACTAAACTACTAAAGGTATCGCGGAAATAGAAATCGCTAAAGGTACTATAATAGAAAATACTACGCTAGAACGCTAGAACGCCGGAAAAGTACGAAAACAATACGGAAAACAAGATACGCGTTATACGGAAATAAAGGTATCTGGAAAAAACTAGGAAGGTACTTTATCGCGTACGGCGATTAACGTAGTAGAGGTATAATAAACTATTACGGAGGGTACCGTTAGGGGGTAAGTAATAATATTATTATTGTACGAAGTGCGAACTATAGAAGGCGCTACGGGGCGGTATATATAGGTGGGGTGTAAGTCACGTGTGTTCACGTGCCGTAGCCCTATAGCGTACGTACCATTAGGGTACACACTAGCGCAGGTAGGAGCGGGTATTAACCCGTGACATATAGTTAGTATCTTAGTAACGATAGTAGGATAGAATAAGCTACCTACCTTAACGTAGGAGACTAATAGGGTATATAAAAGGACTAGGCCTTCGGGACGAAGACCTTAGGAAAGGAATATCGTATTACAGATTAGTATAAGGACAGGATCCGGAACGGATAAACTATGGGGTTTCCCTGTGTAAGGTAAGGGACCCCCTGTATAAGGTAAGGGACCTACAAGGGACCCCCCGTATAAGGTAAGAGACCTACTTGGGATCTATCTGACGTCAAGTAAGCGGTATAATAAGCAGCTTTGTGAGCAGCTTATTAGGCTGCTTACCGGCGGGCTTACTAGTAGTAGTAGCCCCGAATATATATAGAAATAGTCTCTATAGATAGATAGTTAGTCTTAATCGCTCTCTAGCGATTAATATTCATAGTTTAATATATTAAGTTACTAATGCCTTTCTTAAGTACTTAGTCTACTTTTTGGTTAGATACGATTAACTGTTTACTACCGGTACACACCTGACTCTATTGTTAACAGAAACCAGTATCCAATCTATCCGGTTACCCTGTTACCCGACCACATGACCTGCCGGATACCTCGATCGTTACTCCTGTCTGCTTGTCCCTCTCTTTCCCCCCTCTTCCCTCTCCTCCGCTATTCGGCTCTTTGTTTCCTTCGAAGGCGCTATCTTGTCGCGCTAGATATTAGCCCTGTCCTTCCTACTAGTTATCGTCCGAGACCTCTTAACTCTCCCGTTTAACTCGATCTTAACCTCGAACTTCGACTCGACTACCGACTTTCGACTATACTAAACGATTAAGATCTGCCTCCTTTCCTTTACGATACCTACTAAGCTTTTCCTATGTTAGACCTCGGATTTCCCGCTTATCTACCTACTAGCCTTATCCGCTATATTCCTCCCTTCGTCCGTAAGGCCGATTCCGTATTAGCCTAACGGATCTTTAGCGCGAATTATATAGGCCTACCTCTCCTAACTAGTTATAAGAATACCGCGGGTATCGAGGGCGTTAATATAGAGATACTAGAAGGCCTCCTCCCTTATATTACTTATCTAGGACGTCTCCGCCTACGGGCTAGACGTCTTATTAGTCGTTATCGGACCGATTATAAGCGTAATTACAGTAGGATATATAAAGGAGGATCACGCGGAAGTAAGGTACCTACCTAATTTGGCGGCTACATATTTCTAACTTACGCGGTTATTCAGGCTATATCTGGCGGGGGACGAGGCGCAAATGAAACCGTAGCGACGTAGTCTAATTAGGATAAGTTCCGGAGAAGAGGAGATACGCTAGGCGTAACAAGGACGGGAAATAAGCTACGAGATAAGAGGCACGTCTACGGCCGTACCTACGCCGTCCCCGACGCTAGTCCCCAACTTCAACCAAGGACACACGCTACCTTACCCCGGGTAACCTACGATTGTAATCGAGACCCCGCAGGAGACCCCGCATACTCAGCCCGGTATCAAGCGCAAAGCCTTGGACTGGCCCAAGTCCTTCGAGGGCACGAAGAAAGACAAACAGATGTACAAGACCTGGGCCTATAGCGTCGTTGATAGTCTGCGACAGTCGAGCAACATTTTCGAATAGCGGGTTAAGCCGTTCATTTATACTGCGTTCGATATAGTTGTTGTTCGCCTCTACTACTTGCGTAAGCATCTGGTAGAAGGGTTGTAGTTCGGCGGGTATCTGCGCGGGCTGCGGCATCTGCGGTAGTAACTGCGGGAGCGGTACGCCCTGCGGGGACGTACCTTGCTGCTGGTTCTGCTGGTAATCCATTGCGTTGGATTCGGCGGGTGTGACTGCGGAGATCTGAAGATATGTAATAGGGTGGTACGTATTCTATTCGAATACGTAGGCCAAAGAAGAATCTATCTTCAGATGGGGAAAGGAAAATGGGGGTGGGTTTCCTCCGTGGGTGCGGAGGGCGTTATTTAACTGCGGAGCGGAATAAAGGAAACTCCGGCTCCGCACTCCTGGGCGGTCAGACCTGGCAATAGGTCAGGTCCATTCCCAGGCACCAGCCTGTCACACTATCTCATCTATGGGAACCACCCTATCAACTATAACCGACACACTATACTGTACAATCGATATATCTAGGGTACCGAGCGAAGACGCGGTAAAGATCTCCGTAGGAGCAATCAGGACAAACGTCGAGGAGTACATACGAAATACTAGCGAATAGGCTAGTTAGCGATACCGGGCAGTAACCAAGGACCAAAAGAATCTATACCGTATCAGGATTGCCTATAGAGATAAGGCCGAATACAAAGAAGTAAAACGGGTATTAGAAGCAAACCTGGTAACAGGAATACGTATCCTCCGGGACGATCTCTACCCTATTAGAGTAGACGGTATCAACCGTACGGCGGTACTCGATAAGGCGGGAAATATCAGAACCGGTACCGCCGAAGCGTTTGGAATAGAAAACGAGACCCAGGTTACAAAGATAGTATAGCTTAGCAACAGACAGGTTGCAAAAGCGTACGGATCAATACTAGTATATCTCAACAAAGGATCGGATACGCGGCGCTTACTCCAAGAAGGATCCTTCTTGTCACGGCGCCGAGGCCGCAGGAAATTGACCCACGTGACCCTATCACGTGGCGGACCCAGTGCGGACCCGCGACAAAGAAATATCTTTTACGTTGATTCTGTCCATTATGTTTTGTAGCTCTTCGAGCTACGTCCTGTCATTCAGCCTGCCCGCAACCACGGGATCGAGTCTGTCCATAGCAAATATTATCTCATAAGCCTTACTCTGCTCCCTGCCTGACACTCCCGTGACATTACGTAGCTCCTACCCCTACCGCCATTACTACTGCTGCAATGGCGAACCGCCCGCTACCACCGTTCCTACCGGAAGACGACGAGTCCTTTGCCGCCCACGTGATTGGCCACATTTCCCAATGGTACGAGTATTTCCGCCTCGCTTACGACTACATCGCCCGGAAGGAGACCGACGACCAGGAAGG